>JAMKQA010251773.1:0-13754 GCA_024699735.1 Posidonia australis
CAACTGCTGTTATTTCTGAAATTATTTTTCTTATGAATCTTTGGTTAGACAATCTTTTGGCAGGATTTGAAAAGGATGAGGTGAGGTCTTTTTTGACTGCCATCTCTATGCAACAGGATGCTCCATGCCTCTCCATTCCTTCTTCCTCTAGGCTGCCTCCAGGTGTTGCTTCTTTGTCCCCTGTTGACCCTGGTAGAGGCAGTGTGCCTCCTGAGGGCCTCTGAGACTTTCTTCTTGGACTGTTCCCTGCTGGTGTAATTTTTGGAACTTATATTTTCTTTGGACAAATGCCTTCAATTTTGTAATATTGCATACATTGCTATGTTTTTCTTACCGAACTTTAAGCCGATGAAATACATATTAAACTTTTAACAAAAAAAAAAACAAACAAGCGCTCCCCACTCCCAAGCTGTTATAGTGAACTGAAAGTTACTCCTGTATCTAAACTTTGTCAGAAAAAACAAATGATAAAACTCTACTCAAACCTTTCCCTCTTTTTTTTTTCCTGAAATAAAAGCTTACATGTTTTTCTCGTTGATTCCAGTCCCGTCACAGGGAACGTGAGGAGGGTCCCCTGCCCTGCAATCTATCAGACTTACTACTGGTTTGAAGAATGCATTCTAAGCAATGGATGTGGGTACACTACCTTGCTGGCTGGAGTTCATTACCATGGCATGTGTTCCGGCAGGAGGAACGTGAAGAAATTATTGTAATTGGCCAGTCTTCTGCTGCACTCCTCATAGATGATATTCTACTGGACGACATGAAAATGTCGACGATGAGAATTCTGGACTGGCCAATTACAAGTTTTGTGTTCTGTTTGGATGGACTTGAACGGTAGAGTTCATCTCTGTATTTCTAATAGATTATGACTGGATCATACTCCAAAACTTCAGTACCTCCAGACCTCAATTACACCACATAAGAACTGACAAGAGGTATAGAGGTTTTGGAAATTTTTTCCCAGCACAGTATCTTCTGATGTTATCCAAACACCACCAAGAACTTGTTCCATCCACCAAAGCTTATATAGTAGACTGACACAAATTAAACCTTTTTAAACATTGGTTTGGAATATAATTGACCGATGTAGAATCCAACAGGTTAAATAGACAGTCAGCCATCCAAATTATTAAACAATTAACGAGAATTTAGGCCTCTATTTCCTGTGAGCCACTAATGACCTAACCCTACGAATTTTACCACCACGTCAAACCATACACATCGTGAAATTAGCAAGAGAAACAAAATTTCATAGCATAATACAGTGACCGGAAGAACTTTAAACTCGTCACATGTCTCAAATTCGAATCCTAGAACATACATAAAAAGTCACCTTCTATCTATCTAAATCGTTAACCAAAAAAAAAAAAATTCATAGCATAAAAACTCTCAAGGACAGGTGGTAAAAATGCAATAGATAAATTCACTTAGTAAATTGACGTAACAAAGTGCTAAATAAAAACATGATACAATTAGCTTCTCGGTTTTCCACTTTTTCACTTTCTGATGCAACCATTGCAATCCCGTCAAGGAAGTTTTATGAATCAAACACCACCAAAGAAACAAATACCCAGTGCCAACCATAAAAAACTAAGTCATTCTCGATTCCTCTTTGAACATGTTTCTGGACTACTCTTCAACAACATTCACCAGTTCGTATTCCACCAGAGAGAGGTTGTTATCCTCTTTCACAGTAAAATCAGCTGGATCAGTGACTTCGACGCGACCCCACTTGTCCACGGCAAGTCTCATTGAACCCCTGAACATGTCAATTTTTGCATTCCGCAGGATTAGAGTGGTTTCGGGTTTCATCAGTTCCACTGAACAAAAGACAACGGTAGTTGTAAGAATGAGAAGAGAAGTAAACAAGATGGTCTTCTTTGTTTCTACATGTAAAATGCAGAACCAAGCTAATAGATCTAGGAAGAAGCGGTGCTTCACCAAAAAAACAAGAATAGTACAACAGAAATCACATGAAATCAAATTTTACTACAAAAATGTCATAAATTTCAAGAGAGCCCTGTAGATCTAGAGACACTGGACCAAAAAAGTTATAAGCTTAGGGAATTTTGCAGATCTAAGAGATGTTGGATATTAGCATCAAACTTTAGAACCAACATCTTATCCAAACCCAACAATAGATCCTCTATTTTACTATGAATGACATTTTATACCTTGAATCTATGATATGAAGCATAGATACAGGTACAAAACAACATGTATACAGGGATGCGCCAACTTTTAGAAAGTACGATACAGTACGAAGTGACTAAAAAATATCTTTTTGGTATTTCTTTGTTTACTAGAAAATAAGAAGATAATTAGATATATAGTTCAAAGGCTAAGCCCATTCTAAGAAATTTGTGGATTATTCCATTTAAAACTAACATATAAAGATGTTGTAAAGTTTAAATGCAGACATTACATGTTCAATTCCTTTATAAAACTAAATATAATAATTATTATTGTTGTAAACAAGTACCATAAGCATCTCCTTCGTATCCTAAATCTATACTAGGCATATCACGATCTTATCCTTGCCTTGTCTGTAGAATTGTAATATGATATTTTTGCCAAACATACTCCACATGGCATTATGCCAACTTTGGAAGTACGATACAATATGGAGTAACGAAAAAAATATCTTTTTATATTTATCTGTTTATTAGAAAATAAGAAGATAATTAGATATATAGTTCAAAGGCTAAGCCCATTCTAAGAAATTTGTTGATTATTCCATTTAAGACTAACATATAAAGATCTCGTAAAGTTTAAACTTACGTAAACATTACATGTTTGATCTCTTTATAAAAATAGATAAAATAACAATTATTGTTGTACACTTGTACTGTAAGCATCTCCTCCGTATCCTAAATCTATACTAGACATATCATAATCTTATCCTTGCCTTGTCTGTAGAATTGTAATATGATATTTTTGCCAAAGATACTCCACAAGGCATATGCTATGTATCAAACAGTATTGGGTGCACCACCCAATACTAATCATTTTGAAGTAAACATGGTTCCTAACCTAGAGATGTACAGCATAACAGAGAAGCAGTACGTTAGGCTCTACTAACAAATTAGCATAACAAATTAGCACCACTGCCTCCTGACAAAAGAAAGGACAGAAAGGAGATGGAAAACCCTAAAAATTGCCCCTTATTGGTTTTTCAAGGTGACTCCTTGGAAAGGTTTCATATTGCAAGGCCCCCATTGAAGAGATTTCTTGACTGTACCCATGGGAACACATACGGGCAAGGAAAGTAACCAGTAGGTGCAGTGTGTGTGAACCCCCAGTTTGGTATGCTCATCTTTCGATTGTGGTGGTTGGCCCAAGTGATTTATGGGTCATCAAAAAAAAAAACTAACAAACTGCAACAACTCACTATCTTCCAATTCCAGCTAACATACATTTTACCTAGCAGCTACTGCTAAAAAAAGATAAATAGACACCAAATACTGAAGTATTGAGTAAGACTTCCTACCTAAGGATGCAAACGGATCGGATATGGTACGGATATGAGTTCTACCATATCTATATTTATTTTTAAAAAACAGATACAGATACGGATACAAATATCATACGGATAGGAAAATTACATATCTATATCTTAAAAAAAATAGATACAGATACAGAGCGAATAGAGGAAAATCAAATACGGATGAACTCATATATAAAAACAGATATAACAATATATACATTACATAATTAATTAAACCATCAATAAGTTTTTTATATATTTATATATTTTAAGTTATTCAGTAGAAATGAAATAAAAACAATATATATCAAAAATAAATTAGACATAATGATAGATTAGACTAACCTTTTCTAAAAAAAAGAGACAAAGTTATGAATCCAAATCTTAATATTCCACCTCTAAGGATGTATAATTAATTAATGATTAATAAAAAACCTTTTCTCATTTTAACAATTTAAGGACAAATTTTCAAATCATGTGCTACAAGTTTCAAAATCAAAATGTAATTCATGAATCTTAATTTACATCATATGGACTACATATATGTCAAAATCCATGTAGAAACTCCTAATATATGTATCTATTCATATACAAATTCAACGATTTTAAAGCAAGAATCATTAATAAAGGTGCACGTCCAAATCGGTCGAACCAATTAATTGAATCGAACCAAACCATACAATTTTTCAAATTTAGTGATTCGGTTCAGTTTGAAATATCACCGGGGGCAGTTTAACCAAATCAAACCAAACTTAATCGAACCGATAAGTTACATATGTACATTAAATATTTAAATCCAGTATTAATATATATAACATGTTACATTATATGGTACCTTTATATATATTGCATACTTAGATTATATATATTAAAAGAATATAAGAAATCTAATTAACATTATATGTGTTAAAAAAAATCTTATTATTTATATATATTTTATTAAAAGGCTAAACATTCGGTATGGAAGATACCTGCTGAAAGCCTGAAACTACAGAAGATAGCTGCCAGTAGTACAATTCACACACATGCTCCTAAAGATGTTGCTGAAAAGTTGGGTCTAGAAACAAGTTCTCATTTCTATGACTATAAAGCAGGCACATTCAACGTGGGAAATCAATACCACCAATCTCAATAAGCATTAGAGGTATCTCCTGGTTTTTTATCAAGAATTTGTGGCTTCAGACATTAGGACACTATGAATTATTTATTTGAACATCAGAAGGCAGTGCATGGTATCCTCGGTAATTTGTGGCTCCAAGACAGAAAGTTCATCATAACATCAATTAATGTATTCATTTAGACATTTAACTTAATGAGGTATGTTGCAACTTTTTATTTTTCCTTCAAGCAGTAATAAGCAACTTTCTCATACAGGAATACATCGTATCTAAATGCTTGTAGAATTCCATTACCAAAGAGTTAGAATTTCCAAAGTCAAGACCTGGAAGCAAGAAAAGCCACCTCCAGATTCCCAATATGATAATTTATTTTCAACCAATTGCTCAGGCTATGACCAGATTTAAATTATTATTTAGTATTTTAGATTTGTTTCCGTAGGTTGACATTGATTGCAAATGACGGTGGCACATGTACGCCCCCGATTACTGATAAGTGGTTGATAAGTGTTATGGGTATCAACCAAAACCAAAAGACAGATTGTTAAGTAAGCATAACATCCATGTGCTTTAAAATATTGTCTAGTAAGCATAATCTAGTTGCACACTAGATTATTTTTGGCTTCCAACTTAACAAACCCATATAAACATAAAAGAATTTCGAAGTTCCTAGTATCAAGAAAAAGTATAAATATTTCCAAGACACCAACAATTTAGCAGCATGATTCTAAATTTAAATCAAATATGCAAGGGGTTCATGAACTTTGTAACTCAAAATGTTTGTTGAATATTTAGCAGTAGAAAAGCTGTCAAACATAAGTTAGATTTACTATAAAACAAAATCAATGGTTGTTGCTAAAGAGATGGAGTTATCTTGGGGATAGTAATGAATGACAACACAAGGCAAAGAATGAAATTTGACTTGTTTCTAGTTATGTAGTGATGCCCAATCTCCAATTATTGGATAGCCTATCATAGCACTTTAATCATTAGACAATCTGAGGTCTCGTCTTCAAACTCAATGAAAGATTTATTTCTGAGCCGTCTTTGAGAACAAAGGTATGAAAAATGATACTAAGTATAATGTCATTATTAACTAAATACTTGCCTTGTTCATTTCTAGCTGTGAACACAATCATTCCAGTTTCATCTCCAACCAAACACTCAGCAATCCTCATTTGACGAACTTGAGGCCCATCAGGACGTCCTCTCTGCATCACCATTTTGGAGCTCACCACCTTTACAGTGAGAGTATGCCCATTTGTGCCAGGCCGAAGCTGCTCGACTTTGGTGAAGACAGGTTTCCTCATCCCAGGCTTAGAGTCGGCCATTTCCTGACAAGTATAATTTCCCTAAATAATGACCATTTGAATGGAAAGAACTGTAGTAGGAAGAATAACAGCAACGCAACAAACGAAAAGGCAATAGTTTCTTGTCGAACACACATGGGAAAATCACACTAACACTTGCATGGTTGAATAGCTGATCACATCTCAAAAGTGAAATCTATATTATTAAGCAAAGGCAGTAAATTATGGACTGAATTCACACTTGCAATCAGGTTCCACCTGTGATCCTTTCGAGTTTAAGCTAAAAAGAAGAAGATATTTTGATAGTCAACTAATTATTCCACAAAAAAGTGCATCACAAAACTTTTTTCTACCCAGATTTCTCACTCCAACATGCCCTCCCCATCGTTCTCTCTATAAATTTCTCTTTCAACCATTTTTCTACCCACTTAACTTATTCCTACCATTACTACCCTTACTCTTTTTTCCCCTGGAGAGAGAAAGGAAAAGAAAAGAAGAAAATCTAAATCCAGAAATACCCACATCTTCCGTGGGCCGTGGCACATGCAAAGCAGCAACAGGGGATAGGGAGAGAAACACAATAGAGGCAAAATAGAAGAAAAGAAAATTTTCCTGAAGCGCACTCAAAAAATCACCCTAATCACATTCCCCACCCCAACACCTCCTCCTCCATCTCTTTTGAATTGATCCCCCTCTTCTAGGGTTTTCGCCATTACTCCCAGTTGAAAGGAAAGCTCTCCACCACCTACCCCTCCAATTGCCTCCTGTAGGCTCCTCTGTTCCTTCACAGGCACTGAGAGTGCCCAGGAATGAGGTCTTCTTTGTTTCACATGGAAATCGTGTTAGTATCTTGCTGCTTCCCTTCACCTTCATTCACCGATTTCATGCCCACATATGTGGTTCATTGTTTCCACCAAAATGATTAAGAAATTACTTAGTAGTGTTTGTTTTCACCAGTGGAAAAGTTCTTCCTTTTCATTGTTTAGCGTGTTCTAGGGCTTTGTAAGGGGGGATGGTATTTTTCATCATATAATAGATGTGTAGATGTCATTTGCTATCAGAGGTACTAAATTGTTAAATGAGATTAAGTTCAGAAATCAATTAATTAAGTTAATAAATCCATGTGATTTATATGGATATGCAGATACAATTCTAAAGCAATGTGATTTTTAGAATTGATTCAATAAGAGAATCATGAAAAATACATAACAACATGACCTAGTGTACGACACAAGAACAACAGACCAAAGCACTCGACCTAGTTGGTCTACAATTGGTAAACAATATCTTCAGATGAATGAAAAACCTCACTTGATTTCTTCATCAACGGATAATGCATCTCTCCATGTGATCTGGGTAAAACCAAGTAGTCTTGCCAAACTCGAAATCAGCTGCTCGTGAATCACTTCATCAGCTGGAAGTGTCAGTTCTGCCTCTCGTCTCAGAGAAGTCACCTCTTTATCTGCAATGCCGCAAGGTACTATGTATTTGAAATAGTCCAAATCAGGGTCAATGTTGAACGCCAATCCATGTGAAGTGATGCCTGAAGAAATTCTAACACCAACAGCTCCTATTTTCCTATCTCCAATCCAAACTCCAGTTTCACCAGTGTTTCCAGCACGAGCCTTCACACCATATATTGATGCTAACTCAAGCATTGCTGATTCCAGGCTCTCTACATACTTCCTTGCACCAAAACCAATATCCCTTAAGGATATGATGGGATATAAGATGGCTTGTCGGGGACCATGAAATGTAATGTCACCTCCCCTCTCTGTGTAATAAAGCTTGGCTCCCATCGATTTGAGATCAGCTTCGGGTATCAGTAGGTTGTGATATGTTCGTCTTTTACCAAGTGTGTATGTAGGTGGATGTTGAAGGGACAAAATAGTATCTGGACTATTACCAACCTTTCTCTGAGAAGAGAGCTTCTCTTGGAGCTTGAGTGCATCTACATAGTTAACGGTGCCCAATTTCCAGATCTCCAAAGCACGTTTCGATCTCATTTCCTGAAATCGACCTACACAGGATTTTTGGTCTCCAAATAAATTAAACTGCATGAAAACTATATTTGGTACCTAAACTTTCAAACGTAATATATTGATCTCTGAACTTAATCTAATTAAAAAAATTTAGTACCTCTGATGGCAAATGACATCTATACATATTACATCTATTATATGATTAAAAAAATACCATTGACACGCTAAACAACGAAAAGGAAGAATTTTTCCACCAAACAATGAACCACAACGTGACTCCGAACCCAACAATCCCATATAAGAAGCATCCCTAAGATCCAAGACTGGCAGGAAATCGGGCACCTTATACGCGGCCAAAGAAGACCCGATGTGTTGCCACCAACACCACTGCCAACCTGGGAGAAATACATATAGTGACGTGTTATCACGGAACTAGTACAGCAGTTTGTTGATTTTGATAACGAAACGAAGCGTGTAAGGGACGGGGAGGAAGTGGAGAAGATTCGATTCCGGGCGGAGAAGCCGATATCGTTAAGCAATCGACCATTTCTTGTTGTAGAAAGAGAAACCTCTAACCACGGAAAACCTAGATCCGACAACAACTATGAAACATCGAAAGAAGAAAAAGAAGAATACCGAGGGGGCGAGAGCAGTCGGTGGCGGTTGCTCGGCGACTATAGCGTCGTCAATCGGTAATGATATGGTCTGGCGGTGGTCGGCGGTGATGTGGTTTGGCACAATTCAGTTGTGGTTTTGGACTTTGGTTTCGTTTCTGGGCTGAAGAGAGTATAACGTCGAACGGGATCGGGTTTTCTGGCCGTTGGATGGAATACGATCCGACCGTACGTCTGGGGGATAAGTAACGCTTTAAAAGGTTTGACCACTTGACCTGATATTTTAATGGATGTTTTCGGAGGAGGAAAATTCTAATTATTATTCCGTTCCAGTTAACAACATTTTTTTCTCCTCAAATGTCGAAATACATTCGAGTTTGTTCCGTTTAAATGATAATGAAAATTCGGACCATGTAGCGTTTTGTTGATTGATATCTTGTTTAAGCAACGCCTGTGGTATTTTTTTTTTGATATCGGTAAGTTGTATTGAATTTAATCCTATTGATTATGAAAATCACCACCACCGAGGAAACACTAAGTCCAAAATATTACAAAATTTGGAATAAACAGTTCCAAAGAAACCATGGTAATGTTTTAACCTTAAACATACAAATCAAAAAATAGTGATGTCTCAAATCAAAATAGTATCTTGGCAAGATACTCATGGTCCAATTCCATCAACGGTAGAACTAGGAATATTGTTAATAACTGGCTCAGAGAGTTGAGGCTGATTAGTCTCAAATGAGCCCCTAGAAGAAGAGGGAAGGTTTGAAGCTTGTTCTGCAGTCCATGCAGTTGTCATATCAGTGATGGAGTGAAGAAGTTCATCCTTCTCGAACCCTGTGGCAAAAATGTCTATCCAGTGATACATTAGGGAAATGATATCAGAAAGAATAAGTGAATGAGATTTACAAAAGCACCTGAAAATTCTATTATTTCTTTTCTTCCAAGTCAATACAGAAATAACCACGATATAAATTAGAGGTTAAAAAAAATCTCCATATGTGCCATATATAGGAGCAGTTAATAAATAAGTGAGTATTTGTCCCTCCGTGTGAGTTGCATAAAATGCAATTGTGTGGACCATTCCACCCTCTTTTGGTTAAATTTTCTTTAGTCAAATTCTTGTTGTACAAAACCATCCAAGAGAATAATTTGACTTTTAAGGGAGCCTAGCTATGCCAAATGAGACTGTAAAAGGGGAATCTAATACCACCATCATTTAAGGTGTTGTAACAGGAGTTAACAGAGAAGATGTAATTTTTGTTGGGCAGCCATAACAGGTTGTCCCTGTCGTGCCTTAAAGAGATTGACTGCATAAGAGAGGTCAAGGAATCAGCCTAATATTGAAAGAGAATATAATCATCCAACTGTACATTAGAATGAGCAATTACTTTGTTGAAATCAACGCTGTAGAGATCCAAGGTTTGTTTGATGGAAGTTTTTTTACACCTAATTACAAAGAAGAGTTCAGGGAATTGAACTTTGAGTTTAATCCCATTCCACCACTTATTTTTCCAGAATAAAGTATTATTGTCATTCTGTACATGAAAGGTGGTGAAACAGTTAAGAATGTCAAAGCAATTTTTCAAACTATGTCAGAGAGGGGAGCAGTTGTTAGCAGAAGAATTCAATAAAGCACCAAGCCAAACTTTATAAAGGTATCTTGCCCTCACAAGTTTCTTCCATTTCATGTGGTAGTTCTTAGAGAGTAATTGCCATAGAAGCTTAGTTTTCAGAACTAGATTGAAGTTTCTGAGATTAATAATCCCTCAACCTTTTTGCTTTTTAGATCTACACAGTGTTGTCCATTTAATTAGATGCACACCTTTATGATTAGAAGAATAGGAGTTCCATAGGAATCTACTTCTAATCTTATCATTATCTTTTTCCACTTTATTAGACAAATGCAACACTGACAGATAATAAGTAGGAATGGCTGATAAGACTGAGTTTAGCAATGTCAGTCTGCCACCTAGGGATAGATATTTTGCCTTCCATTGGGATAATTTATGTGAAATCTTTTCAATTACTGGAATCCAATCATTGTGAGTGGTTTTCCTATAATGTAAAGGTAAACCAAGATACATGAGTGGTAAATCAGCAATCCCACAACCTAGGATTTTACAGGAGCTAGCAATAGAGGCCTGACTCACCCCTATTCCAGATATCGAGGACTTATGGAAGTTTATTTTCAGACCAGAACATGATTGAAAACAGCAAAGAATTCATTTTATATTTATCATGTTCTCAGTGCCTTCTGCTAAGAATAAGAGAGTATCATCAGCATATTGTATATTCAACACAGTAGGCCCCCCATGTGGAAAATTAATACCAACTATAAGGTTATGGGCCAATGCCAATTTCAACATATGATTTAATATATGTGTGGCTACTATAAAGAGCAAGGGAGAAAGTGAATCTCCCTATCTAAGCCCATTTGTTGCCCTAAAGAAGCCTTTAGGAGATCCATTGACCAATGTGGAGAATTTGATAATGTAGACACACATCCTAATCTAGGATACCCATTTGGACCCAAATCCTAAACCCTGAAGGGAGTCCAACAAAAACTCCCAATTAACATTGTTAAAGGCTTTCTCAAAATCTAATTTTAGAATAAATCCAGGTAAATTGGATGCTCTCATGTAATGCAGAGTCTCCTGAGCCACTAGGAAACAATCCCCAATTGATCTACTAGACAAAAAGACACATTGAGAATGATCGATTACCATATTGAGAACAGGGGAGAGTCTTGTAGCCAATGTTTTGGTAATGATCTTATAGATGCTGTTTACTAAACTAATTCGCATGAAATCTTTAACAAGACTGACACCATTTTTTTTGGGAATTAAAACAATAAACGTTTGATTAAAAGGTGCAAGAGTCTCAAGGTCACTAGTTGAGTGTAAGTGTTGAAAGATATTAACAATGTCAGATTTCAGAAGGTCCCAAAAGTGATGAAAAAAGACCAAAGGAAAACCATCAAGTCCTGGGACTTTATCCTTAAGTAATTTGAAAATATTTGCTTTAATTTCCTCTTCAGTGAAAGGAACTTCTAGAGATTCAAGATGGAAGATCTTGTGAGGGACTAAGCTGTCCCAATTGAAAGAAACCTTGACACAAGACCTTTTATTGAATTGCTTAAAGAAGTGTTTCTCAATCTCTTTACATATTGCCTTAGGGGAATTGAGCTGAGTGTCATTAATGGCCAAGGAGGTAATGTTATTTATCCTCCTATGACAATTAACCATTTTATGAAAGAAGGCAATGTTCAAATCTCCCTTTTTCAGCCATTGAATTCTGGATTTCTGTCTCCAATAGGACTCCTGCTCCTTTAATAGTGAAAAGTGTTCAGTTCTTAATGCCTGTTTTTCTTCCCAGATCTCACCATTGAGTACAGAATTCTCAGCTAACCCATCAATGTATTGTATTTGTGATTCAATAAACCTTAATCTCCACCTCCTCTCTTCTCTTATTGGGCCAACCCAGTTTTTTTATGTTTTGTTTGAGATTTTTCAATCTATAGGTAAAGACAGCCAAGGGGGAAGAAGTGGAGCAAAGACCTATGGATTTCTGCCAGCAATTCTGGATGAATTGCTCAAATCCATCTATAAGAAGCTAAGATTTATAAAATCTAAAATGGAAGGGGCCCCAATCTAGTAGAATTGTATCTAGAATAATGGGGATATGGTCAGAGACTACTCTGGCCTTGCCAGAGCAGAAGGCATTTGGGAATTTCTCTGACCAGTTTGTGGAGATGAGAAAACGATCAAGTTTGACCATTGTTGGTTGTACTTGGAGATTTGACCAAGTATAAGAGTAATTATTAGGAGAGAGATCCATCAAATAATTGCTGTCAATAAATTCGTTAAAATTTTTCATATGTCCAGTGATCCTAGGCTTGGAAGAGTGTTCATGGGAATATCTAATAAGATTAAAATCACCTCTTATAACCCAGTTATTGTTAACCACATTACTGAAAGTATGTAATTTCTCTAGGAAATCAGGTTTAAGATTCACATCACAAGGTCCATAAAACCCCTGTAAGCCACCATTCAAATCCATCTTCATAATTTTTAAGATGTAAGGAAAGACTATAGGTGGCAGACAACTGATCTTTTATTTCAAAAATATTGTCGTCCTATCCAATCAATACGCCTCCTGAGGCTCCAATAGAAGGTAAATGTGACCAAGAGGTAATTTTCCTATCTCCAAGGGATCTAAGGGGACCTTGAGAAAAGGATTCCTTTTTGGTTTCAGTAATGATGATTAAATCACATTTGTTGGATCTTATTAAGTTACGCACTGCTCTTGATTTGGCACTTGATCCTAACCCTCTTATGTTCCAAGCTGCTATAATCATTAAGAATTGGGAGATAAACGAGAAGGAATAATCCTCTCATTGGAACTATGATTGTCATCCAAAGAGATGGCTATTTTATCCTGGTCCTTCCTAACTTGATTAAAAAAGCGTTTAGCAAGTGCAATTGAACTAAGAGAGATGCCAATATTATCACAGAAGGATTGAAAATATTTGTAAGAATCCCAGAGCAAGGGATCCTCTTCTAAAGTCTGAACATTGGCATTGTTAGTTAAGCCCTTAGGGTGCGTTTGGTAGACTGGAATGAACGCTGGAATGAAAAGGAATGGAATGAAAAAACAGATTGGAATGAAATTCCAACGTTTGGTACAAAAAAAAGGATTGGATTCCTATTGAGGATGGGAATTTCATTCCCTCTCAAAACGTAAGGAATCTCATTCCCATTCCCATTCTCCCTCCCTTCTCCCGCAACTCCCTCCCTTCTCCCGCAACAGAGCCCTTCTCCTGCAACAGCGTCCTTCTCCCTCCCCCAGCCCCCATCTCCCGCAACCTCCCGCCCCCTTTCGCCCCAAACCCTCCCCCGCAACCTCCCGCAGCAGCAGATCTCCCTCCCTTCTCCCGCAACCTCCTGCAACAGAGTCCCTCCCTCCCTCCCTCCTCCGTCAGTCCTCCGTCGCGTCCCCATCTCCCGCAACCTCCCGCCCCACCGATCACCGCTACTGTCCGTCAGCACAGGAAACCCACTGCCACCTCCTCCTCCTCCCCCTCCACCTCCACCAATATTAACAAACGCAGAGCTCAGATCGTTTGCATTAATCCCGAGCCCCACCGCCAGAAACAAAGGCGGTCCACCCACCCCCGCCTCACCCTTCGAGACCCCAACACCAGGCCCTTCCTCCAGAAACGAGAATTCCGCTCCGAT
>JAMKQA010251774.1:0-20314 GCA_024699735.1 Posidonia australis
TTGAAAAGCATTGCTTTGCGAGTTTTGTGAATTGCACATAAAGGTTTTTGAAAATGATACCTTCTGGCAGGGTTTTCTGTGCTTTTAGTGTTTGTTTGGGGCGCGTACTGGGTGACATTCCTGTCACTCACGCGTGTGCTTTCTTCTTTCAGGTGCTAGGGTGTTGGAGCAGTTCTAGTCTGGTGCATCTGTTCGAGCCACGTTTGCCGCACACAGGTCTGGGTAGTGAGCTTTATTTGTTTAATTTTGCTGCTTAATTGCTTGTAGTTAAGCTTGGGTAGTTCTCGTACTGTTGTGTAGCACTGGGGTGTTACAACATCTCTTAAAACAGCAAAAACTGGTAAAACTTGAGAAAGTCAAAAGAAGAAAATAATCCGTATTCGGGTCCATATCAGCTTTGTCAAGCCTATTAATGTACGCCTTTGGTCGACAAATTCCCAACACAAATCAAAAATCATAAAAATTCATGAAAATCTGAAATTAAGGTGAGAAAGGATAAAACCACAAAAGAAGGGCATTTTCAGCAAATCATGCCAAATTATTTCATGCCTTAGGATGAAATAGGAATTACTAAGGAATTCAAACAAAGATCAAGAAGTCCAAGAACGGTCAAACTAAGAAGTCAAGAATCGATTATAACTTTCAGGATTCTTGGGCCCCATGCTAATGATTTTCGTTAACTGAAATTGTCGCCTATAACTGCCAGATCCACACGCTAAGACAACTCGTCGGCTTCCACCATCATTGGGAATCGCGTGACCTATCACCAGTCCAGTTGCTGAACTTGGATTGAAATCTGGATTCGATGGCATTGAAGGGCCTGATGCTTGATCAAAGAAGCTTATGGGTGGCACAGGGAGTTCATTCATGCCAACAAATGAAAAGGGAGCTTGCTGGATCGTCCTCCCCTTCTACCTCAATGAAGAACGGGTCTGCTGGCTCCGGTGAATGGCCATGAGGTCGGTAGAGGTGAAGCAGGGCATTAGAGGGAGATGCAAGGGCTCAAGAAGAAAAAGCGAACCAAGAGGGGTTACATTGGGAGTTTAGATCCTCCAGTGGCACCCTTGATCACCTCTCTCACCTACCTTGCCAGCACGAGCAGCAATCGGCCTTGGATGATGACCGACGAGCCTCGCGGAGATTAAGAGAGGCTTGGGAGGTGAAGGAAGAATGCTGCCAAGCTAGAACAGAGGGAAAGAAGCCAATTCATGCAACAAAGGGAACCTGAAGCAGCTCAGGTGATCTTCCCCATCCTCCTCACCGGAGCACACATCAACCGGCTTTAAACCAAGGAGGATGAGCAACGCCTAAGCTCCATGTGGCTAGGGGAACCATGGATAGGGGTCAGCTAGCAGGAGGAGGCCTGCCTTGCCAAAGAAAAACAATAAGACTTCTTTTCTTGCTCCTTCGTTGTCGTCTTCGACTGGGCTCCGATGAGGGCCTTGGTCTAGTGAACTACAATGGTGAAGAAGGGAGAGGAGTCCACCATGGCATGCCTAGGCCAACTTCGGAGGTCAAGGACCTAGTCTGAATTACGAGCATGCCACGAACAAGAAATACAAGCTCAACCCCGACAATTCCGACGATTGTCGGAGGGGAGGAAAGAGACGAACGGTCGATACACTATAGCATGTACCAGTTCATAGGGAATTAAAACTCTGTAAGAGGTGAGAGCTTACCTGGAGACACCTCGCTATGCCGACAACGTCGCTGGACTGCAGGAGGTCGCTGGAAGATCATCGGAGCTAGAGCTGGAATGCTTGGGAACATGAGAGCGGAGCACTCACACTGGAATCTTGGGAGCTGGTGGCAATGATGGCGATGATCTCTCCAGAGTGATGCCAAGGGGTTTAAATAGACATCAGAGGTGATTTGAGGTCATGGATGTATAACGGTCGGAAGCAGATGGTAGCGATGGGTCTCGATGGCTGTCTTAGGTGAATTGAATGTTGGATTAGGGGCATTATGGTCCCTGGATACCTGAAGATTAAGTGTCGAACGAATCTTGGTCGTTAATGAAGAAGACAAGGTGGATTATTAGAGAAATGCGACATGAGTGCCTTTACACCTGAAATAGGGCATTTCACCAGCTACTTCCACCACTTACTTCCGCTAGCAACACATGCTTGGAAGTCATGTCATATACGCTTGGAAGTCACGTCATATATAACTAGTTGGAAATATTGCCTGGCCCAACGAAAGCTAGTCAAGTAGCCCTTGAGCCCAATGACCACCCTTTTAAGGACTAATTGGCAACCAATCGTTAAAATGAGTGGGCCCAATAACATCATAGGTCATTTCCTTTCTCTTGGATCTATCCAAATCTACTTGTAAGATCCAGGATGTCTACAGATGCTTCTCCCTAAGCAAGGTCGTGGGTAACCGAGATCGATGTTCAGGGCTAACAGGACACCCCGCCCATGTCGATGAGAGAGCAAGAAATGTTAGGATGATTACTATTTTCGGATAATACACTGAGAGTAGTAATCAGTCAAAGAGATAAGTAGAAAGTTAAAATCAAGAGACACTAAGTTATCGGACTTGTAAACCGGATAGTTTGGGTTATCAGCTGAAAGAGAAAAGAGGTATGATAGGATACCAGACCTATCGACCGGAAAGTTAGACATTTTGATAAGTGTCAATTGGGTAGTTTGGGGTACAACCCAAAGAAAGAGATCAATTTAGTCCATTCGGGACTTGACTGAAGGGGCACCATCGATTCTAACCATTCGAATGAAATCAAAAAGGGCATGGTAAAATATCAAACTTACCAACTGGGGATTATGGCAAGTTTTGGACCTATAGACCTAGATATAGCAAGTTTCGGACTTATCGGTCGAAATATGGCAAGTTTCAGACTTACCGATCAAGATGTGACAAGTTTCGGATCTACCGACCAAAATGTGGCAAGTTGACGAATGCTAATCGAATAGTTTGGGATATCAACCCATAAGAAGTACCTTTGGGTTCTATTCTTTCGAAACGAGAATCAAGAGGAAAAGGACTTCATCCTTTTGGTGCAAAGTCGGAAAAAAGTGTCTTTGAATTCTATTCTCTTGGATGAGAAACAGGGAGACAAGGAAAAGTGTCTTTGAATTCCGTTTTCTCGGACGTGAATAAGGGAGACAAGGATAAATGTCTTTGAATTCTATTCTCTCGGACGTGAATCATGGAGACAAGGATAAATGTCTTTGAATTCTGTCCTCTCGGACGTGAATCAGGAAGACAAGGATAAATGTCTTTGAATTCCGTCCTCTCAGACATGAATCAGGGAGACAATGATAAATGTCTATCAATTCTGTCCTCTCAGACGTAAATCAGGGAGACAAGGACTTCATCCGCTGGGAACAAAGTCGGAGAAAAGATGTCTTTGGGAGATGAAATCGTGAGAGCTAAACAGAAATATCGACGAGATAAAACAAGATGTTTGAATGATTTATTACAATTTCCAAAAGTACAAGAGTTTTTGTGCAAATTTTCCGTAATGAAGATCTTCACATGCTTGGACAACTTGCTGCCCTGCACAATATTGAGGAATGATTCCTAGAGGCCAGAGAAGGACTTAGAACTTCTCGGCATGCTCTGAAACTTTTCAACAGTGTGTGCAATTTCTACAGAAGTGTAGGAAAAAACTACAATTTTCCCAATCCATGTTGTTGATCGTTTCTAGGGACTTAAACATTCTGCCAAGCTTTACCTAGACACCCTTGGATCGTTGTGAGTGGATGTGTGAGGTATTTATGTGTACTCGGCAACTTTCCAAAAGGGCCAAGGATCTAGATGTAATTTTTGCATAACTTTGGACTAAACTGCAATTTTTTGATTCTACTAGATTTCTTTGACAAATTCTTAGCTCATGAGGTCATGTGGGTAAATTTCACATCTGATAACATTATTTTGATATGCCATGTAAAGGGGTTGATCGCAATTTTACTAGGTAAATTGCATTTTAACCCCTAAAGCTGATTTTGCAGGGAATTCTCTTGGAATTTTGGGGACTCCTCTCTAGTGGGACCCACTGATTGTTTAGGCTACAACTATAAAATTTGTAAAATCTTGAGTACACATTTTCCTGTCAAATACTTGATTGCTTGTATCATGAAAAGTAGAGGGCTGATTGCAATTTTTTCGTTTCAATTGAAACGAAATATCTCCTACGTCGTTCTTCCATTGCCACCGGACGGCATTGCACTCTCCTCCTCCTCTCGCCCACGGACAACTAGGGCTTCAGAGCGGCGGCGTACGACAGTGACGGTGCACCTGCAAGGCGGAAGGCGGCGGTGTTTACGGGCGACAGAAGGCGTCGGGGTGATGGCAGTCCTGGTGGAGCTGGTACGCCCATTCTTCCACCTTTATTTGTTGTTTTTTTTTTGCCGTTCGTTTTGCTTTTCCTTGTTGCTCTCCTTTTTTTTGCTCCATCTTCTGGCCTCGTCACCAACGGCTTGCTCGGCGGTGATTAGAGGGTCAGGGCACAGTACCTCTGTCGACACGCCTGTGTTGGAGGGGCCGAAGAGGTGGCTTGGCTAGCTGCTGGTGACACACCGAAGACTCGCCATGGTCACACGGGGTTCACTGTAACCGAGGAACCCACGGAGGTTCTGGCTAGTTGCATGAATGGTCGTCATCGGCAGTCTGATCGGTGGCTTGCCAGGGCCTGTCGGAGCTTGGTGGCTTTGCTTGTGGTCCTGTCGGCATCCCTTGTTGATGATGAACGACTGAGTAGGGTCGATGGTCAATGGCCAATCTGTGGTTTAGGGCAGGCATCAATGAATCAGACTCTGATTTGCCCAGCTGCGTATGTGGCTTTAAACATTTGCCAGAACAAACTCTTAATACTAAGCTTGAAGACTTGATTTTCTGCCAACATTTTACTATCAAATTTTGCAAATATTTCCTCATTTGGATGCATGCTCTGCTATGTTTTGTTTTCTGAATTATTCATGTTACGATTTAGACTTTGCCATCCATGCTCAATTGACTATTACGGCTTGAGAATTCATGTTTCCATCTACATACCATGTTCAGACATATTGCCAGAATTTTCAGATTTCTAATCAGCTTAAACAATATAAAATGACTCAGTTGCTTGACTACATATGGAAAAAAAATTATCTTGGAATTCACTTCCTGATGTTTGAATATTTAACTCCTAATTCAACTTAATTGAGCTGGGACTTTGCAAAACCATGCTTAATTTTAGAGTTTTATCTTTACTTGTCCTTATGCCCCATCTTGTCATGCTAGTATACTGGATTTCTCTGTCTGAGCTTGTAATGTGCCTTGCAGTTTGAATGTGACCTATTCGATCATTTTGCTGAATAATCTGACATGCCTTTCTGTCTTTGCTTTTGTAAAACATAAACCCTTGCCCTACTTTTTGCCCTTTTCTTAATGAACACTTTTGGGAAGTTTCTTGTCTGTAACATTTACTTGAATATTATCTACATATAATGTGCATGTGATTCCTGACAAACCACTTGTGACTTGGACTAGGCTTGCAATTATTTATTGGATTTCTGATGATCTTAACTATTTTAGTTGCTTTTAATTGCCGTTATTCATTTACCACTGTTCTGACTGATTTGGCTTTACACTTGCAGTCTGGTTCGGAGAGTAGCAGTGGCGAGGGCACACAGGAGGTTCAGGATGTCTCTAGTTCCTGCACCCTTACCTTGGGCACAGTCAGAGGACCACATACCCAGTCTGTGGGACAGAGTTCAGCCACCGACTCTCGATCTTTAGGAGTGTCCGACTTACAGACCCTTACCCACGGCCTTGCTCTGTGTTCCTGGACACAAACTTCTGTTTCTGGGTCACCTACTTCTACTCTTCAGCCACGGCCTATTTCTAGCTCATGATCATTCTTCCTTGGCTTGCAGTCTAGGGCTTCTGGTTCGAGACTTTCTGCTTTAGTCTCTCAGTCTCGGGCTACCAGCTCACGACCCCGCTCCACTGGTTCGCGATCTTGGGCTTCTGATTCATAAAGCGCTGTTGAGCCTGAGATTCCAGAGGAGGTATAATTGTTTCAATTATTTACTTTACAACATTACCATTTGTGATTGTTCTGTGCAGGAGTCTGGCAACTTTCAGGGTCGACTTTTGGATCCTGATCACATCAGCAAGAAGCCATCTTTCTGGGTAACTATTTCCTTTGTTACTTGTTTTGGCCAACATCCTTTATTATTAGTTCTTTTGATATTCTAGCCTTCCATGGATTCTAATTTAATAGGCTGGGGACGCCAACTTGATTATGCGATGTCATTGGCTACCTATGCTTGAGCAATTATGTTGACTCCTTACCTTCCTCCGCAATTTCCTCCTTCACGAGTCGATGTTCGACCATTTTCTACGGATTCAGGTGATGCACGACCATTAGTAGTTTTTCCAGGCTTTGGCGGAGCGTTGGAGTCACGAGACACACACTTTCCACTTTCCCTTCGGAGAGCTAAGGATTCTGCCAGAACACTGGGCTTTTCGGATTGGGCTACAATTCGAAGTGGAGCCCATCACTGGGAAGATGACTCAGGGTTTCTTCTAGGTCCCAACGTTATTTAGGCAGGACCCACCTGTTGGCAAGAGGGTTTCCTTCAGCTTCACTCTGCAGTGGTTACGGCAGTGGCACCTCTTCTGGCCAGATCCAGCTCTCGGGACTGTTGAGGCAGACAATGTTCTTCGTCATTTTCTTTTGGAGTTGATTTACTTGATCTTCTACAATACTTCTGACCATTGCGTGCACGTGGATTGGTTGATTTATGTAGTAGATTTGAGCCGGTTGGATTTTTATGACTGGGGTGGAGTCAGCTATGCTCATCTCATTCGAGGTCTAGACTTGGTGGTCCAGAAGAAATGCCACTTGTACATAGGATTGTACCCTCTTCTGACGGTAACTTGTTTTTTTATTTCAATTTCAGTCTGCTTTTGTAATTGTAAACTGCCTGTTCTGACTTGTTTCCTGTCTTTTGCAGTATTGGTCAGTTGAGCATGTATTCCGGGGAAACTTCTACTACTGCCTCCGACAAGAGATGCTACCTCTATCTCGGTAGTGGTGTGAGCCAGATCACTGGGTTGCTTCTAGCATCTTTTAGTATGAGCCGTACAGATACTTGCTTGATTTGCTGAGTATTGAGGATGTAAGTTTGTTCTTCCCTCTGTTTAGATTTATTGCTGTTGTTTCTCTTTCTATTAATTACCAAAGATTGCTGTTTAATATCTACTTTCGTCATTTCGTGAATGCAGGTGGATCTTCGCCCTTTTGCCAGGTATGAGGGGTATGATTGGATTCCCCTTAACTCTGCCAAGGAGCTGACTCGTCGATAGACCAGATTTTACTTCCACTAGCACTCTGTGTACTATCTGCCTGGACGTGTACGACATCAGATTACAAATGAGTTCTACATCCTGATTCTTCCTCCTGCCGACATGGGTTCAAAACCCATTTCTCGTGCAATGGCGAAGTTTCTGAGTGCTGAGGTTGCAGTTGTACAAAGCAGATACATACTTCAAGTAGTTGCTTATGAGGATTACCTTGAGTAGTTTTGCCCTATTGACAAACCACATCTATTCGACGTCGACCTGTGGGAGAGCCAATGTAGTTTGTGGTTCGACGTTGAGTGGACTCAGGTAAATAACACCCCTTGTATTAATATTCTGTTCCTGGATACACTTCACTTTTCTGACATATCTTTTGCCTTGGATAGGGATTCAAGGTGTGCTTCGTAGCATTTTATAAGGAAATGAAGTACTAGGAGGTAAAAATTACCCTTTAAATTCTAACATTTGCTTTATATAAATTGAACTAACCACTGTGTTTCTGCTATTTCTACAGGAGGCTCGTTGGCAGGCTTTGCTTGAGGTATGAGTTTATGTTAATCAGTAATTCAATTTTAATTTATTCAATAATACTGTGTTTAACAAACTGTTTCCTTATTTGCAGGGCGATCTTGTTGAGAGGAGCCTCAACTCGGATACCAGTGAGGAGTTCTTAGTGGATTTTGATCCCCACTCTGTCTCAGGAGAAGAAGGCACTACTACTTCTACTGCTGGACCGTCACAAGTCAGAGTTGCTTCTGCTAGGAACTCTCGAAGGATCAACCGCAAGTGCCTTCAGACTGTCACTACTTCTGCCGCCGTCCGGAGGGATGATACTACTGACTCCGACGAGGATCACAGCTCTTAGGAGGATTAGTTTAGTTCTCTCTTTTCTTTTTTTGGTCTAGAAATTTTGTTGTAAAATAGACTTTATATTTTGTAGAGAAACAATTGTAAAAATGTGACAAAACTTTATTTTAATGCCAGAAAAATATTTCACTCTACCTATTATATGTGTTTGTGTGTTTTGGATGTTTCACTACTTGCCTTACAGGTTTCTAGAGTCCTTTGCGCCATCCAGGCATGCTTTCCAAACAAATTGCACTAAAAACTGCTTTGTTGGAATTTTCGTCGACTATTTTCACTAGTTACTTTTGCCAAAAGTTGTCGTCAACTAATGTCGCTAGCAATAACCGCTTTCTATTGTCATTGCTAATCTACGACTGAATTCTGTGCCATCATTTGTCGCCTGATCTTTTGATTCTCAAGTGGTTGGGTTTGCAAGTTTCATGAGTCACCTACTCTCCACTTAAGTCTCAACTACTTGCCTTACCCTCTCAATTCTTGCCTCACCTACCAAAGTAATGGAAATATTCTCCTTTATCTCAGATTTTCTTGTCTCTATTTAAACCTTGGAGTCTCACCATTTCTGCATATGCATTAAAGAGAGAGAGAATCCTTAAGCTCAACACTCCTACCCTTTCGCAAGAGAAATATGGTGAACTTTATTACTTTTTCCTTTCTTTTCCTTGCATTTGATTATAGTCTCTTTCTCTTTCTGTTATTTTTTCTTCTGTTGGATTTTCAGATATTCCCAACTATGGTCACGCCTGTCCACTGCTCGAATGTACTGCAGGATTGGATCGCTAGACTGACCATTGATGACCTGAATAAACTACGAGTCTGGGGAATTTCTACAAAATTTCTAGGCATAACCGAGGTTGATGTCAATTGATTTTTGCTATGTGCCTCCACCTATTTTTGGAAGCCTGCCTTCCACGCCTTTTGCTTCGGACAAGTGGAGCTAATCCCAACACTAGAGGAGGTACATTGAATATGTAGCTTATCTAAGTTTCTAAGGCCTACCATATTCATGCGACGAGATAGTTATGCCTCCATTCTATGACTGGCCTATCCACTGGTGTTTGTGAGCAACCCCTGATCTGTAAAGACGAGCAATCTCTCATGCTCCGACTGGAGTATTTTGATGAAATTGTCAATATGAGAGCAACTCTTAGCGACGAGCTCTAGCTTTGAGGCTTCGTTGTTTGCTTCTTGGGAGATCTAATTTTCAACCATGGATGAATGACTGTGGGCATTGAAGTAGCTGAGATCGCCCTTACTGTTGTGAGTCGATAGATTGACCAGGCTCCTGTCATTTTGGCAAAGACTTATCGGGCATTAGACCGTTCAATGCGCCGATGCCGACACTTTTATGGTTGTGGGGTCTTAATACAGGTACACATATTTTCCAGTGTCTATTTTTCTTCCTGTATTCCACAAAATACTCCATGTGATTTGATCTGCTCCCTAGGTCTGGTTGGCTGCACATCTGGGAGTCGTGATTTTGCGTCCACAACGCTCTGCTTTCGAGACATACGGCCACAATGGGTATTCTCGGACCATCACCTCTGTTAAATTGACGTATGAGATGTTGGAAAGTCTGATTAAGGACAAAGTAATCTAACGCATCCTCTAGTCTATTGCTGAGCCCTTCGTTGTTTTCTTTAATTACAGGGACATGAGGCTGATCGTGCTGCCAAGATTCTCTAGAGGAGTAGAGTATCATCCGATTTGCGTGATGCGCCAATTTGGATACTACCAAGATTCTTTCTCCCAGAGTCTGATGCCATCTCTCTTTCTGTCCTACCCATTGAGTTCAACAGCCATGACCATTGAGTTATCTCGCTTGCTTCACTGTTGTATCCGGTTTGACCGTGTTGCAATGGCAAAGGGTAGTGGATATACATCAAAATATGAGATTGAAATTTGGGTGACCTGGCCTATCAATGAGTTCTTCTTGGGTCCACCTTTGTTCCTTGATGTAGGCCGTTCAAAGAGGGCACAAAGTAGCATAGATGTGTAGCTATTCTACTTTACTTCCTTCTGTACCCTACCTGTCTTGAACTTGAATAAACTTTGACAATGTATGCCCGCTCTTTGAAGCTATGATTAAGCCAAGATAATGCATCTTATATGGTGGTCTTGCCTCATACTATTGGGTCGATTTCAGAGAGAGCTAATTGAGTACCTAACCCTTTTCATCTTGTGTCAGAGAGAGTTGATCGAGTGTCAACTCACTCTTGAAGGCTCTAGAATATTCTCTTATCCAGGTGTATCTTGTTTACTTGCAAGAGTGCTTGGAGAGACTATTAAGATCCTCTCCCATGTCTGGCATGTTCTGAGAGTAGTCTTGTTTATTTTTGTGTTCAATAGGCAGCTGACATGTCCTTGGTTTAGGCATTGGAGGTTTTGACCAATTAGAGCAGCTGACATGCCCCTTGCTCAAAGTACTGGCTCAGTGTGTCTATCCATGGGATAGCTGAAATGCCCCTGGTTTGACACGCTTGGTCTTAACCAATAAGAGTAGCTTACATGTCCTTGGTTTAGGCAACGCCCTTCTAATCCTTTTAAGCTGAAAGTAGCTAACATGCCCTTGGCTAAAAGGACTAGATTAGACTCTACGACATTTCAGAATAATGCTTATGGAGAGAATGTATGCATGCTGAATGATTTATGGGATCTTATTAGCGCCCTCAGTATTGGAGCGCTTATCGCCATGTGTTTAAGGAAATGGTAGTTCCAATCATCACAAGACTCTATCCAAGTCCCTAGGTTTTAGGTGGTTCTTTAGAAAGGCAATATTGTGTCTTGGGCTCCATTCCAATCCTCACAAGACCGTACCCTTACTTTTTTAATATTATTTTCTTTATTCTTTTCTCCCTTATAGGCATGCAGGTTTAGTCTATCCCTGGCTTGGAGGTAATAGGTATCTTGTCTATTGGTGGGGAGTTGTTGTAGTTTAAAGGGTTGGCTAAGTCCTTTAGGAATGTGTTTTCTAGGTATTCACTCCAACTTCTCTCCAAGATAAGTTGTAAGGATAGTACTACCCTACGTGCCTTTCACTTTAGGAATGACTTCTATCTGCGACTTCTATCTTCTAATTCTTTTATGCCCTTTCACAGATATACTTTTATTTATCTCACACTCTCATTCTCACCCTTAACATTTTCTCTCCCTCTAGAGGTATAAGCTCCTTGAGTAGCTTGGATACTTCGCCCAATTCACAATGAATGGTGGCTTCCTCACTCTCTAGGTCACCTAGATAGTGTCTACCTAAGGAGGTGCTACGCATTCCCAACACAGGCAAACTTATTTCGCTTATCATCATCGGACAAAGATCCATGCACCTGATGTTGATGATGACTACTTGTCTATGGATGGATGCTGAACAAGAGTTAATTAGCATGTGTTAAAATGCAAGGCTACATGGATGCAAACTGGCATTGATATGATAGTGAATGCATGCATGCATGAAGAAAGAGAATAGTGTCGCAGAGTGAGGGCACGAGGCCTACAGTTACTGATAGTACTTCTTTAGGTAACATAAGTTAACTGGTTCTGACTATTCAATGTGGTCCATGTCCTCCAAAACTACTACTCCTCTAGAGAAGACCTGTTCGACTACAAACGGTCCTCGCTAATTTGGCCTGAATTTGCCGTAGTCATCAGGGAGATGTATAGCTCGCAAGACTAGGTCCCTTGGTAAGAAATTTATAAGTCAGACCTTCTTCTAATAGGCTTTGGCCATCTATTTTTGATAACACTGTGCATGATGCATGGCCTACAATCTGTGCTCTTCTATTAAGTTCAGCTGAACAAAGCGATCCTCAATCCACTCTGCTTCATCCAGTTCTGCTTCTCTTAAGACCCTGAGTGAGGGTATTTCCACCTCTATAGGTGGGACTACCTCCATACTATAGACTAGAGAATATGTAGTGGCTCCCGTTGAGGTCCGGACTGATGTTCTGTAAGCCCACAAAGCATGTAAGAGCTTGTCACGCCAGTCCTAATGAGTTTCTTGCCATCTTCTTGAGAATCTTAGTTAGATTCTTATTAGCAGACTCCACAGTCCCATTCATTTGAGGGTGATATGGAGAGGATCTGTGATGCCTGATATGGAACTCTTGTAAGAAATCTTTGACCCTCTTGGCTATGATGTTTGTCCCGTTATTAGAAATAATTAAATGTGGAACCCCATATCGGGTGATGATATTGTTCCTGATGAATTTCTTTGTTACTATGGGTATCAGTCTTGTAAGTGGCTACTTCCACCCACTTAGTAAAATAGTCAATAGTCACTAGGATATATTCATGTCCGTTAAAGGCTGCTCGATGGATGGCTCCGATAACATCAATTCCCCATGTTGAAAATGACCAGGGTGGTGTCATGTTATGGAGCTGTTGTAGGGGTGCATAAATATAGTTTCCATGGATCTGACAATTGTGACATCTTCGCACAAACTGACAGTAGTCTATCTACATGGTTGACTAGAAGTACCCTTGTAACAATATCTTCTTGGCCAATAACACTCCATTCATGTGTGGCCCACATGTTTTAGCATGCACTTGTAGCATTATCGTATCAGCCTCCTTTTTATCCAAACAATGCAACAACATCTAATTATAAGACCTTCTGTACAAATGACCTGCTCCAATCTCATATTTTGATGCTAGCTAGACCATAGTGTTTTTGTCTATAGCTGGATGCTGACTCTCGGTCTCCAGGAAGACTTTAATGTCATGATACCATTAGAGCTCTTTTGAAGGACTTGCTTCTTCTATGCTCATCCAGTGTGTCGGCTGATCTATGCAAGCTACTAACACTTCTATTGTACGATCCTCTGGTATGGACAACTAGGATGCAAGGGTGGCTAATGCATCTGCGTAGGTGTTCTTGGCTCTATTTATGAAGGAGAAGCATATTTCCACAAATTTGGACATGAGCTTTAAAAGGTGGATGTGATATGGCACTAGTTTTAGATCCTTTGTCTTCCAGTTGCCAATAACTTGTGACATGACCAACATGGCATTGCCATGCCCGTGTAGTTTCCGCACACCATGTTCTAATGTAGCCTAGAGTCCAAGAATACATGCCTCATATTCTGCCACATTATTGGTACATATAAAGGTCAGCTTTCGAGCTAGTGGGATCATCTGGCCTTGTGGAGTTTCCAGTACTGCACCAATGCCCATGCCTTGCTTGTTAACTGCGCCATCAAAGTAGAGATGCCACCGCTCCTTGTCATGGGGTTCTTTCGGCTCATCCTCTTCCATGGCGAACAATATATCCTCATTGGGGAATTGAGTCTACAGAGGCTGATATTATGGTAACGGTAAATCTGCTAAGTGATTTGCCACAGCTTACCCTTTCATAGACTTCTGAGTGACAAAATTGATATCAGACTGAGATAAAAGCACTTGTCACTTGACACATCTGCCCACCAACGCTAGCTTCTAGAACAAGTATTTCATGGGATCATATCGGCACAATAGTAGAACAGGATATGCTATCATATAATGTCTCAGCCATTGTGTGGCCTAGACAAGGGACAAGCAAACTTTCTTAATTGCGGTGTACTTAACTTCACAATCGTTAAATTTCTTGCTTATGTAATAAATGGCCCTCTCTTTACGGCCTGTCTCATCATGCTGACCCAGGACTACACCCATCAAATGCTGTGTTATTGACGAATAGAGCAATAGAGGTTGTCCTAGTGTCAGGGGAACCAAAATTGGTGGCCGTACCAAGAGTTGCTTAATTTTTTCGAAAGCCTCTTGGCATTCATCATTCCAATAGATCTGTGCGTTCTTCCTTAAGAGTTTGAAAATTGGCTCACAAATCGGTGTATGCTGGGCAATAAATCGATTGATATACTATAACTACCCTAGCAACTCTTGGACCTCCTTTTCTGTTGTAGGAGGAGGCATCTCGATGATAGCCTTAGCCTTGTTAAGATCCACCTCGATTCCCCTCTAGCTGATGATATATCCTAGAAGCTTGCCTGATGATATCCCAAATGCGCATTTATTGGGATTAAGCTGAAGCTTGTACTTTCACAAGCGGTTGAACAGTTTCCTTAAGCAGGCGATGTGCTCCTTGGGCTCTTTTGTCTTAGCTATCATGTCATCCACATAGACCTCGATATCTTGGTGCAAGAGGTCATGGAACAATGCCGTCATCGCCCACTGATATGTGGCCTTGGCATTCTTCAGCCTGAACGGCATAACCCTGTAACAAAATACTCTCCACGGGGTGATAAAGGACATCTTCTCCATATTCTCCTCTGCCATTCTGATTTGATTGTATCCTGAGAATCCATCCATGAATGAAAACATTTTATGTCCTATAGTATTGTCCACCAGCACATTAATGTGTGGGAGTGGGAAATTATCCTTTGGGCTTGCCTTGTTCAGGTCCCTATAGTCAATGCACTTTCGAACTCGACCATCCTTCTTCGGCACTGGTACCACATTGGCCAACCATTCAGGGTAGAGGACGACCTTCAAGAAGTTGACCTTATGCTGTTTCATTATCTCTTCTTTAAGTTTCAACAGCCACTGTAGCCACCATCTACGCAGCTTTTGTTTGACCGACTTGACGTTAGGCTTAAGTGGTAATGTGTGCACTACTACCTCAATGTCTAATCCAACCATGTCATCATAGCTCCATGCGTAAACATTTGCATATTCTCAGAGAAGCTTAACAAATTCTACTTGGGCCTATGCTATGAGCCTGGCACTAATTCATACTTCCCTGACATTTTCCACAGTGCCAATGTTTACAAGCAAGGTTTCCTCTTCTACATGCAAGTTCGTGCCCTTAGGATCATCATCATAAGGATGAAAATCAAGTGCGTCATGGCTGTCTTCCTCTATTTTTGCATCATCCTCTTCTTCATATGCAATGAGTTCTGAAAGGACCTCTTGCTGAAAAGATAAATCAATGTCTTCAAAGGTGCATATCTGCTCGAAACTCTGCCTTGATGATGCCTTAGAATGGTCACTGTCACTCTGGTTTTTTTTGTATGTGCCTTTGACAATCTCTAAAACTAATTCACCTGAACTCGCAAACGTACTTGGCTGTCCCACTACTTCCACAGCCTTATTGTGCAGATGGTTATTTTGATTTTTTATTGTTTTCTTTGGTGGTATATATAATGTGTGTGGCAGGTGGGTGACTGTTCTCTGGCTGACTGATACGAGTGCTGTCGCTTGCGTTCTTTCTTGAGCCTAACTCAGGATCTTTTTTTTATACCCCACTGCTCAAGTGGGGCTGAAATTGGTAGTACCAACTGGACCCATCTCCCAGTTGATAGGAGATAAACTCCACTCGTATAATATTCATTGATCTTACTTCTTCTAGGGCCATCATGGTAAACTGGTCCTGTGAAACCAATTGTTCTGTGTTGAATTCTGTAACCATAGCTTTTCCCTTTCTACGCTTGAGTTCACTCTCTATATCTTCTACCAGTGTTGCCAACTGCTCTTGGAAAAGAACTTCCAAATCATTGAGCATGCTGTCAACTTGTGCCACTATAGCATCTCCTTCCTCTTCATCAGAAGCAAAGTCCACGTAATATGCACTAGTAGTTTCTCGTACTTCAAGTGATGACTTTGGCTGATTTGGTTGAAATGATGGCCAACGGTTGATGGAATTGATCTTGCTAAGACTGTAACCGTAATAGGGTCTGTGGGAGGACCCTCAACCAACTCTGGAGGCAACAATGCAAGCCTAATTGTCCTTGGTGGGAAAAATAGTGCTTGACTTGCTTTGTCACTTGCAACCTCCTCATTTGAATAATAGTCTTCAATATAGACCCACTCTGGTCCACTGGTTGACTCACTCTGTGCAGATTCTGCAACAATAGGACTCCGATTGGGATCCATAAAACCTGCACTAACAAAGTTAGATAAACTCTGTGGAATAAAGAGTTTTCAAGACTTACTATTCCTTGAGAATCCGTCCAGTGGCTTCCATTCGTATCCTAGTCCTTCAAATTCTTGTCTTTTCTCTATTGCAACTGGTTTGACAATTCCTTGGCCACTCCACTCGAGAGGTGTTCCTTTCTCGTACTCCCATTTCTAACAAAGTTTCTCGACCATCGTCAAAGGATTACTGAAAGTGGCCAAATGGCTGGCACGTTCGAGAACCAAAATGAAATTGACAAGCTCAAAACAGTCAACTTGATAAAGCACATCAGAAGGCTTGGGGTCAAAATGGACAATTTGAGGGGACAAGGAAGAAACCACCTCATCCTTCTCCTTTTTGAAATTTTTCGCCATTACAACAACGATGTCATTGTCCCAACGGAATTTAATCATTCGGTGAAGAGTCGAGGGGATAACCTGATGCTTGTGAAGCCAAGGGTGCCAAAGCAGGAGATTGAAAGACGGTTCGAGGTCAACAACATAAAACTCCACCTCGAAATGGGCAAGACCAATAATCAGAGGAATAACCAAAATCCCTAAAGCATCATGGTATGTGTTGTCAAATGTTGTCATTCCCTTTACAGCTGGAGTAATGTCTTCGGATTTGAATTAGAACTGGCTTGCAATTCACAAGGAGCAGACGTTTAGGCCCGCACCATTACCCACAAAAGTAAGAGGAATACGAAAGTTCTGGTATTGCACCATGATAAATAGGGGTTGGTTGTGATTGGTCCTTGCCGAAGGTAACTTTGAGCTGGAAAAAGTGATCACATGTGGCGCAGCTACCATTCCCACCATGTTCTCCAGGGCCGATGGTTGTATCATTGAAGAAACATGGGTGACTTGGAAAACTTGGAGAAAGGCCTCCCTATGTTCAATTGATGTGTGGATCAGGTTCCAAATAGAAATATCTACATTAACCTTTTTCAATTGGGCCATGATGTCAGCTATGGGTTGGTCTTTCTTTGCAGTAGTAGGATTGGCTCTTGGGGGTGTTTCTTTTGAAACTGGGTTGGAAGACTGGTTCTTTAGTAGAGGCAGTGAGACTGTTGGCTGGTTGGAGCTGTTGGTGGAAACTGGAGCCTTGTATACCCGTCCTGATCATGTCACCTCAGCGCATATCTCTGTGGCATAACTGTAGGGCATACGATGGGTATCTTGTGTCAGGTTTATAACCACAGGAGTACCTGCCTTCAAATCCACTAGGACCAGGGTTGATGTGTTTGGGGAAGTTACGGGTGGAGCAGGTGTCGACATCCTCTGAGTTACCTCTAGCTTTGGTCTGGCTAACAAACAAACAGATGGTGGGGTGGATTGCATGGCGGGTTTAGCAGCTACACACGCCGTCTTGGTAGTTAACTGGATCATATTGATTGCAGAACTGGAAGTTTCAAGAAAGAACTAGTAAAGCCGATGTGGAAAAGGAGCTGAGACATCATGGATAAGAAGAGAAGGATCAAACGGAAGGGGTGTATACTTAGCAGAAGAAATGAGATGAATCCTTGAGGTTTAAGCTATTCCCGTATGCTCAGGCAAGGACAGATTCACTATGCTGGTGTGTGCACATGCTGAAGAATGTGGTACTAATGCAGCCAACAAAGTCTCTTCCTCTTGTGTGTTAATGATGATGACCTTTTAGTCAATCAAGTCCTATATGGCACTCTAGAGTGTGAAGCAGTTATTCGTAGAGTGGCCCACAACTCTATGGAAACTATAGAATAAGTCAGCTTTATACCACCATGGAAGCGGGTTTGGCAACAGGCGAACTTTTGGAAGCTTCAGGAGTGACACAACCTTGGGAAATACAACACTCAATGGCTCACTTAGAGGAGTGTAATCTCTTTTGGGCCATCGAGGCCGCCTCTGTCCTTGGTTGTGCCCTTGCCTTGCTGGTACAAGCTGGTATATTGGTTCAGCAGTGGTGGTGATTTGTGTAGTGCGTGGTGCCCTAAATACAAGTGTATAAACCACTTGACTCAAAGCTGGCGAGCTCACCACATTGACCAGCATAGCAAGAGCTCCTACATATGCTAAGGCAATCTTGGCAATGTCCTTCCTCCGCGTGTAGCCGATGTTAGATCCATTGCTGCCACCATTGCTGCTGTCGGTACCGCCATTGTGATTTGAAGCCATTATTTGCTTGGCGAATGCCACTAAAGCAGGAAAACTATCTCTATGTAATGAGCTCTCGACTCGAGTGTCAGCTTTGATTAGGGATGCAAAAGTGGAAATAGGCTGAATGCTCAGTAGTGCCCCTATGGCTGGCTATGCTCCTCGGATTATCATCTTGAAAGACTTTTCATCGAAAGGTCTATCACGGACTTGTGAAGCGAGGGCTCGCCAATGCTTGACGTACTCTCCGAACGGCTCATGGGGCTTCTGCCTGGTTGCGACTAGGTCCTTGCGCTTTGGGACCATGTCGAGATTGAATGAATATTGTTCCAGAAAAGCCTGGCTGAGGTCATTCCAGGTCTTAATGGTGGTCATATCCAGAGATGTGAACTACTTTAAGGCTAGACCCATAAGGCGTTTCTGGAAGAGACGAATAAGCAGCCTCTTGTCAGCCTGTTGCTAAGCAAGAACACCATAATACACCCTCAGATGTGAAACAAGGCAACCTTTACCATTGTATTTTTCAAATTTTGGGATGTGAAAGTTAGAAGGGGGAATAGCCTCTGGAAAGTAGCAAAGGTCCCAAAAGGTATAAGACTGGCGATCCCTACCTTGCGCTAGACATAGTGCTCTTTTTAGATCACTCATCCTTGTAAGGAGAACATCTGGGGTCGCTACTGATGTGGATTGTGTAGCTTGGGCGGGTCTCGCGTACACTGTAATGATAGCACCTAGTGCTCCTCTGGATCTATCATCTCGTCACCTGGTGTCGTGACGTGATGACCAACGTACCCGTGCGTATGTGTTGTTTGTGGTGATATGTATGCTGAAGCTTGAATCTATTACAAGGATGTGGGAATGGTAGCATGCAGTGTTGGACGTGGTGCTGCATGCGGGAGCAACAACTGTTGCATTGGTATGGCCAGATTCACAAGCCGTTGTGCTCCTGCCAACCCAAAAGGTTGGCCACCACTAGATGGAGGAATATGCTATGTGTACGACGGTGATGATGCTAATGGCAGAGAAGTAGTGCCTGTCGCCAAAGTAGCAAGAAGCTGTGGCAATGGCTATAGTGGTGGTGTGATGGGTGCAGCATAGAATGTTTGAGCTAGCTGATATGGAGCCTCAGGAACAGGACAGATGGAAGCAGTTAGAGTAGGATCTAGAGTGAAAGCCATGTTTTGCAACCTCTATGCAAGGGCCAGGAGTTGCTGAGACTGCACAGTAGTAGAACCATCGGTAGTAGTACCGAGGGTCAGAACAACAAGTGGCAAGGATGTTAAAGGGGGTTGGAAGTTCAACGGTCCGGTGGGGTAGAGTTCCTACAGAAGAGACGACCGTAGTTAGCTTGGTGTCAAAAGGGGTCGAGCTGACCAAGGGACAGGACACTGCTAGATCAAGAGTACTTGTTGTGGTTACAATGACCACTTTAGTAATGGGCTCTAGACTGATCAGGGTCTGCCAATGTCTCGAAACAGAAGGGTAGGAAACTCCACGTGCCTGAAAATGGCTCTCGCGGAGTGCAGATGAAGTAATAGATGTCAAAATGAGGGAGGAAGGAGGGGTGGAAATAAGGACCCCCTCCAAAATAGCTGGAACAAGAGACTTAGTATCTCGCTGGGCCATGACGGAACATGAGCAGGTGAGAATAGGACTACGATCGTGGATAGGGGGACGACACCTACGAGGAGTTATCGTTGAAAGTGACGAATAGCTTGATGAAAGACAGTCGAGAACAGTGCCTTGGAGTAGAGGTCACCAAAAGGACTACATGGGCTTCAGCTAAGGAACTTGTGTTCGAAACTTTGTAAAGGACAAAACCAATTTGTGAGGGAAGAGAAAATAGACAAAACAGGAAAATAAATGTGAGTGCTATGTGTAGACACCCCGATTTTGAAGTCACTTGGCAGCAGGCTCCTCTGGTTGATGCTCTGGTTGCAACCACCAAAACCCTAGCTCACACAAGCCCAATTAGGTCTACACTAGCCCACCTGACCCATTTAAACCTGAAATCCAACAAATCAACCTAAGCCCACTTAATCTAGTCAAAATCCACTTAAAAATCCAATAAAACCCTAATTTAACAAATAAAACCCATAAACCACAAAATCCAATTAAAATC
>JAMKQA010251776.1:0-14607 GCA_024699735.1 Posidonia australis
ACATCTTGTTTGCTTTCTGCCTTTCTTGGTGTTTTCTTGGTTTTCCTCGTCTTTCCATTAAAAGACTAGGTGGCGACTCCTTTCCTTATCCTTTTGTCTTCCATTTGGTGTTTCCGAGTCTTGTCTCTTCCTCCGGATTCACCATTTTCGCCGTGACTGTATCGGACCTCCCAGTGTGTTCCCGCACACCGGAGTCAGGTTTTGGTGAACCGCGCCCCAGTGGTTCCGCCGGCATAGTCACAGGAACTGGCGACTCCGCTGGGGATTTTCGCCGTGACTGTATCGGACCTCCCGGTGTGTTCCCGCACACCGGAGTCAGGTGTTGGTGAACCGCGCCCCAGGGGTTCCACCGGCATGGTCACAGGAACTGGCGACTCCGCTGGGGATTTTCGCCGTGACTGTATCGGACCTCCCGGTGTGTTCTCGCACACCGTAGTCAGGTTTTGGTGAACCGCACCCCAGTGGTTCCACCGGCATGGTCACAGATGGATATGCAGGAATATGACATCATCTTGGGGATGGACTGGTTGGCGCAGCATTTAGCCATTATTGACTGTACCAAGAGGAGAGTCCTAGTCAAGTGCCTAGACCAGGGATGGTGTGCGGTGCAAGGAACCAGGCTAGGAGAACAGAAGAAGATAATTTCTGCAATGAAAGCCTACCGCCACTTATCTAGGGAATGTATGGGATATTTGCCTAGCGTAACAGTTTCTTCTTCTCCAGTTCTGAGGGTGCAGGATATACCTGTGGTTCAGGAGTATCTCGATGTTTTTCCTGAGGACTTGCTTGGGATGCCGCTGCATCGGGAAGTTGAGTTCCAGATCGACTTGGTGCCATGGTCTAGCTCCATTTCTAAGGCCCATTACCGGATGGCACCAGCAGAGTTGAGGGAGCTTAGGAATCAGCTTCAGGAGTTACTGGACAAAGGATTTATTAGACTGAGTGTGTCACCTTGGGGTGCACCGATTCTATTTGTGAAGAAGGATGGTTCACTCCACCTCTGTATTGATTATCAGATGCTGAACCAGATTACAGTCAAGAATAAATATCCTCTGTCTAGGATTGATGATCTATTTGATTAGCTTCAGGGGGCTTTAGTCTTCTCGAAAATTGATTTGAGATCGGGATATCACCAGCTGCGGATCCAGGAAACTGACGTCCATAAGATAGCTTTTCGTACCCGATATGGCCATTATGAGTTTTTGGTTATGCCATTTGGGTTGACGAATGCACCAGTTGCTTTCATGGATTTGATGTATAGGGTGTTCAGACCCTACCTAGACCAATTTGTTGTGGTATTTGTTGATGACGTGATGGTATATTCCCTTGATGTGCAGACTCACCAGACACACTTGAGAATGGTGTTGAAGACTTTGAGGCAACATTAATTATATGTGAAGTTCTCTAAGTGTGAGTTTTGGCTGAAAGAGGTCACATTCCTTGGCCACATCATTTCAGGCGAGGGAATTTAAGTGGAGCAGCCAAGGTTGAGATAGTTAGTAGTTGGGCCAGACCCAAGACCATGACCGAGATCAGAAGCTTTTTGGGCTTGGCTGGTTATTATAGAAGGTTCATATAGGATTTCTCCAAGATTGCAGCATCTTTGACCAGATTGACACAGAAGGAGGCTCCTTTCATTTGGGACTGGCAATGCGAGGAGGGCTTCAAAGAATTGAAGACTCGACTGGTCACATCTCCAGTTTTGACTCTACCTTCGGGGAGTGGAGGCTTTGCAATATACTATGATGCTTGTGGGACAGGATTAGGATGTGTACTGATGCAGCATGGGAGAGTTGTGGTGTATGCCTCATGCCAGCTGAAGAACCATGAAATGAATTATCCCACTCATGATTTGGAGATGGCTGCAGTGGTGTTTGCACTAAAAATTTGGAGACATTACCTGCATGGTGAGCAGTTTGAGGTATTTATAGACCACTGGAGCTTAAAGTATATCTTCACTCAGAAGGACTTGAATCTGAGGCAGATAAGATGGATAGAATAACTCAAGGACTATGACTTTAGCCTATCCTACCATCCGGGGAAGGCTAATATGGTCGCTGATGCCTTGAGTAGGCGCACTCACTTGATGTCCAGTTTGATAAGCAAGGAGTGGTGTATGCTAGAGGATTTGGTTGGATGTAGACCATTGTGGCAGTCTTAGGGACCTGCTGGAGCTTGGGTGGCAAACATGTCTGTTCTCCCAAGGTTACTGGAAACTATTGTAGTTGCTCAGCAACTGGACCCCTTTGTGCAGGAGACTTGGGCTAAACAGGAGGCGGGAGAGGCGCCTCATTTCTCTGTTGGTGCAGATGGAGGACTCAGGTATGATCTACGCTTGTATGTGCCTCAGGTGGAGGATGTGAAACAAAGACTACTTGATGAAGCCCAACGGTATAAGTATTCAATTCATCCCGGGAGCACCAAGATGTACAAGGATCTGAAGAGAAATTTTTGGTAGCCTGGAATGAAGAGAGAGATAGCTGAGCATGTGATGAAGTGTGCAACCTGCCAAATGGTGAAGATTGAACAGCAGAAGCCTGGAGGAATGTTGCAACCTTTGGATATTCCGGTGTGGAAATGGGAGCATGTATCAATGGACTTTGTGACAGGACTGCCCAAGACCAGGAGAAAGAACGACACCATCTGGGTGATCGTGGATCGTCTCACAAAGTCAACACATTTCTTACCTATGAGGGTGAATCTCCCATTAGCTCAGTTGGCAGAGTTGTATGTGGTTGAGATAGTCCGACTGCATGGGGTGCCGATGTCCATTGTGTCTGATAGGGACACTAGGTTCACATCTAGATTCTAGGGAGCATTGCAAGAGGCTTTCAGCACCATTTTGCATTTTAGTACGGCCTTCCATCCTCAGACAGACAGGCAGATTGAGAGTACTATCCAAACCCTAGAAGACATGTTGAGGGCCTGCACCTTGGATTTTAGGGGGAGTTGGGAAGATCATCTTCTGTTGATTGAGTTCGCCTACAACAACAGCTTCCATTCCAACATAGGTATGGCGTCTTATGAGGCATGGTATGGTATACCTTGTAGAACACCTACCTGTTGGGATGAAGTAGGCGAGTGGCTGCTCGTGGGCCTAAAGATTGTGCAGCAGTATGCAGAGAAGGTGGACCTGATCAGGAAGAGACTGGCAGCTGCACAAAGAAGGTAGAAGAGTTATGTTGATCGGAGGCACAGACCTTTGGAGTTCGAGGTTGGAGACTTCATCTTCCTCAAGGTGTCATTAACGAAAGGCATATTCAGGTTTGGGAGGCGGGGAAAGTTGAGTCCTTGCTACATTGGACCCTACAGGATAATCAGGAGGGTCGGGGAAGTTGCCTATTAGTAAACTTGACTTCGGAGTTCTCGGGCGTGCACAGTGTGTTCCACGTCTCGATGTTGAGGAAGTGTTTAGCCGCTACATCCCAAGTGATTCCAGTTCAGCTGGGTGAGCTGCAGGAAGATTTGTCCAAGGTGGAGGACACTGTACAGATCCTTGATAGGAGAGAGCAGATCCTCAGGAATAAAGTCATTCCTCTTGTGCTAGTCCAATAGCAGCACCATGGTGTTGAGGAAGCTACTTGGGAACGAGAGGCGGACATGCAGTCCCAATACCCCCATTTGTTTGATCAGTGAATTCCAGGAACGAAATTCTTTTGAGGGGGGTATGATGTAACATTTGTGCCAGATTTTCCATTTAATATAAACCATGGAATTTCTTGTATTATTTGAATATGGTTTGTTATTGGTTAATCAAGGCTGTATTTGTTGGCTGTGGTCTCTCCTTGTGCTTTGTGCTCCTGGTTTTTCCCTTATGGTGTGACTTCTTTGGCTTGTGGATCTGTTTATGCAATTGGGACCCAAGTTTGAGGGTGAGAACCAATTGAGGTTGGACTTGGTCAAAGGAGCCCAAACACATGCCCAAGACCACTCTTTCTTCTTTGTGACCCGTGACACGTCTCCTCCTTCTCGTGAGCCCTAGTGGGAGGGTTGCTCGTCCCGTCCGTTCGACGATAGGGAGGCTGGTAGAGGGGCCGGCGGGATTCCGTGGGATGCAGACACAAATGGGGCGTTAAAGGGAGGCGTGGAGCGCGATGGGGAAGATGGGAACCTGAGGGAGTTCGAAGGCTAGGAGTGTGCCGCAAGTCGGAGGAAATCGCGCGAGCGCGGGGGAAGGCCGGTGTCGTGCATCGCTGGAGCTCGAGGGCTTGCGAGGCTTGTCGGAGCCAGGTATGCGTCTCCCCTCCTCCTTCCTTTTCCGGTTAGGGCATGTTGAGGATTAGGGTTAGATCATGATTAATGAAGTAGAAATTACGTAAAAATAGGGATAACGTTGTGAATGAGATGAATAATGTATTTGTGAAGATATTATGTTGATTCATGGATGTTCCGTGGGATTTTTGTGGGTGTTCTTGATGCATGCTATAGTGATTTCATATGAGTCTTATGCCTTCGTGAATTTCCATAGAACAACATGCTTAATGGTTTTATGTTTGGATTGAGGGGTTTTGAAGTAGACTTGGAGGTCTACACCCTATGTTTTACTTGTAATTTTTGAGGTGATTTAGAGGTGTCCGGTCCTTACTCCCACTTTGGGGAGAAGAGACGATGGTGACCGGGGAGGTTTTCTGCAATCGTAGAAAACGGTGTGTTGAACTAGGTTCGGTATGCCGAAATGCTCCTAGGTGGGTTCCCTAGACCATTGATTCAGATGACCGAGGGAAATTCGGTCGGCCGAATCTGGGGATTTCAGACGATCGGATGATTTCGGTCGACCGTTCTGGCAGGGAACTGATAAACTGACATGGATTCGAAATACCGAAATATTTCGGTCGACCGAATAAGGGATTTTCGGTCGACCGGGACCTTATTCGGTACGCCGAATCAGGACCCAGAACTATATTAAGAAATGCTTTGGAAAATGTTTATAAATTTTGATAAATGCGTAGTAAATGTATTTGATATTGCATGTAAACATGTTGTTTTAATTATGCTTTCCATGAATTGTGAATCATGAAGTATGTGGAATGCATGTGGACCCATGTGAGGGATGATTGCATGGTACAATGACCATGAATGAAATGATTGGGTTTTTGAGAACCATAGATGAAAATGTGACATATAATGTGTGAGATTTATAAAGAATTTTATGAATGAAAAATGGTTTTGCCAAATGTTTTGAAATAAGAAACTGCATATGGTTTTAAAGAGATTTTTGAGAATTGTAGGAACCATAATTAGACCAGGCCTTGCCGACAAGGGTAGTGAGATCTCTAGAGATTTTGGGGACGTTTCCTTGGTTGTGGTTGCCGAGTTTGTGGTCTGGGGTAGGAGCCTCGAGACTGTGGTACTACTATAGGACCTGGGGTATGGTAGACCCAGACTACCCTCAGTGCTGGTGCTGGTCGAGTATGAGGTTAGAGTCCCCAGGTGCTCGGGCACTAGGGCGTCGTGAGGACGCACTCCATGCTTGTACCAGTGAGGGTACATTTGAGGCTGTGGCCGGGGCGGTTGAACTCCAGCACGGGGTGGTTCATCGCGACACTACAGTGTGGGTGTGGTGACATGGAATCCTCACCAGCTGCTTGTGGCCAGGTCGATCGCCTTTGGCCAGGGTGATGCGACCAGTTTTGAAATAAGAATTGTGGATTTGTGTTGGACTAATTTCTAGCCCTGATTTATGATGAATTGTGTTAATAGATTAAATTATGCTTTGGGCTGGGAAACTAGATGTAATGGTTTGCTTTTCCTGAGTTGTGCATAAAGACTTGTTAATGATCATATGGTTTTGAAAGAAAAAGAAAGGAAAGTTTTGAAATGGCATCCTTTTCGAAGTCTTTTCCAACCATGTGTGTTGGTTTTAGTGATTGTGGTTTTCTCGAGATTTTTTGGAGAATGTTTTGCGGGTTTTGCCGTCGTCTTGGGGCACGTACTAGGTGACATTCCTATCACTCGTGCGTGTTTTCCTTCTTCCCTTGTTTTAGGTGCTCAAGTGTTGGTGCAGTCTAGTCTGGTGCATCATTTTCGAGCCACTTTTGCCGCACACAGGTCTAGGTGTTTAGTTTATTTATTTAATTCTGTTATTTAGATTCTTTTAGCTATGTTTGGGTAGTTCCTATACTGTTGTGTAGCACAGGGGTGTTACAGAGAGAGAGCCATAGCTCCCCTCCTCCACATCGTTTCCCCCTAGAAGCTCAGATCCTAGTAATCCAGCCTCTTTCTACAACCATAGCGCATCTTCGGAGCTCTGTAAACCTGCCGCCACTTCCTCTAACCCCTCATCACAAGCACCAAGTGTGAAGGAAGTATTGTCTTCTAATTTATTTCATTTTTATTTTATATAGAACATTGCATTCATAATTGCCTATGGCATATGCATGCGGGGACAACCCCTGGTCAGCATTTTATTCCATTTTTTCATGTTATTCGTTATTTATTTCTATTGCTGTTTCCTGCACTTAGACTGTAACGCCTCAATCCCAAGCATGCTACCAAGATCACAGTATCATAAGCAAAATTACACTAATTACAACAATAATTAAATAACTGTAACTAAGGCTCACCTCGAGGAAACGATGTGTAGCTAGAAGCTCCTACTCTGGCACCGGAACTCGACTGCACACGACCTGCACCTAAAAACCAACCAAAGCATGCGTGAGTGAAATCTAAGTCACCCAGTACGCGTCCCAAACACACAACAACCAAATCCGACAAAAGCACAAAAAATACGACTTTAATTTATAAATACTTGATTTTCTTTTGAAAACCCATCTTAAAACATCATTTTTCTTTTTTTTTAATTAAACATTTGGAATTTGTTTCCAAAACCACATTCTTTTCCAAAACTCATTTTTCTTTCTTCTTACACTTTTTCAAAACCTCTCTCATATTCTGAGAAATTCACATACGCAACCAAGTCCAGCCTAAAACACAATGCCTCATAGGGCTCAAAACCAAAATCATAAATACTAGCTGGTAACTGGTTAAAACACAATTCGTATTTGATTCTAGGATTTTAGGACCATTCATAAGTCCAATCCTAGCCAAACCACATTTCTTTCATTTTCACAAAACCACACACTTTTCTTATTCTTTTCCAATTTTTTACTGATGTTGCCTTGATTAGGGGTAACAAGCACACAAGTTGTAGGTGAGGACACCATTTCTCCTACCTCCATACACTGCCACAGTGAAGTTCCCCGTGCGAGAGGACACCGCCCCGATCCACTGGCCTTAATTTCTTTTCGTATATGCATGGGGATATGTCTTTGTCTGACGTCCCATCAGTGACTCGAACAACTAGGTTCAATAACCCAGGCTCAGCCTACACCGTCGGTGACCCAGACACCAAGGTATCAAATCCTAGGCCTAGCCTACACCGACACAAACATTGGTAGCCACGTTTGTGTCTGACAATTGATATTTTTACAATTCGTCGACACCATCCACTCGTAGTCTTACACTAGCAATCATGGTCGTGCCTAACAACTGGTTTCTTTAGAGTGTCATTCTCCTACCATATTGTCAACACCAACCCCCATGGTCCCACGACACATTCTTAGTGTTTTATTTTCAAAAACTCTTAAATTTTCCTTTGAAAACCATTTCCATTTCATTTTCTTTGTTGTAGGAATCCATCCATGCAACACATGACCCTCTACTGGGGTCCCAACTCAATTCATGAAAACCCATGCTTTAAAATCATAAATTGGGTCTCACGCCCATGATTACATAAATTCACGCATTAACCTCTTTTATTCATTCCCTAGGTTTTAAACCCAAAACCATTTCCAAATTTACTTATTTGGGGTTTGATATTCCTCTATGACATCTACATGGGGAAAACACCATTAACACATGCTCATTATCCCTTCGAAATCATTTATTTTTATTTTCTATTCACATTTATATATATTAGAGTTAGGGCAAAATCGGTAGACCAAAAACCAAGATCGGTATACCGAAAATCCCTGGTTCGGTATACCGAACATTTTCGATATACCAAAACTCCCTATTTTAGTCGATCGAGTGATTTTGGTCTATTGAAACCAGGTATCCTGGCATAATCTGACAGGAATTTGGTATGCCGAACCTAGTTTAGCATGCTAAATTGCCCACGACCAGGGCACTTCCCCTGTTACAGCCTACACATTTCGTTGGAACTGGAAGCCTCCAGCAGATCCCTCAAACAAGCATCATAAAACACCAATAAATCATGATGTGTAGACTCTTGAGTCTACTTCAAAACCCCTTAAACCATTCATCAATCCATTCACTATGCAATTCATACGAAAACCACAAAGGGGTGAAGCTCGTTTTGAGTTACTGTGGCTTACATCCCTAAATCTCGTATAAACCTACAAATTTTCATCCTAATCACATGATATCTACATATTCATGCTATTTATCACCTTTTCATCCATTCTATTATTTTTCTATGATTTTACATGCATTTATTCTCATTTTCATGCATTTTATACATTATTGTAAACGAAGAAGAAAGAGGAGGAAAGGGGGCTGCATACCTCCTCCGACGAGCTCTCCCAACTCCGACGAGCCTCTCCTTGCCCTGGAAAAGCTTCCTCTACTAGCGAATCACACGAACAGAGCTCACCTCCTTTGCCCCGCTCACACACTCCTCCTCCTCTCCTTCTCTCTCTTGGTTCTCGCTCCTCCTCCACTCGCCTCCGCCCCACTTTATCCCCTCCTCCTCCCCGCATTGCGTCGGCTATCCATCTCATCGCCCTCATGTTGAAGGGGACGGGGAGGCACAAGCATCCATCAATGGTGGCATGGGTTGCAGAAGGAGAAGAGATAAGACGAAGATGGTGAGGGCTCATAAGGGAGAAAGGAACAAGAAAAGAAAAAGGACAGGCATGCAAATTGAGACAACTGTGCATCCTCAGATCGGACCCCACATTGGTCCCAAATCACAAACAGTGCATGGAAAGCCAACCAAATCCTCACAATCACAAGAAACATTAAATTATCCATTAATAAACCATTTATATAATATTACAATTAGTTACGTGGTTTACAATTAAAAATGGATAATCAGGCCCAAGTGTCACATCCTACCCTCCTTAAAAGAATTTCGTCCTTGAAATTAAGCTATAGTAAAACAAGTAGGGGTACTATCTTTAGATGTCCACATCGCGCTCCTAGGTAGCCTCTTTTATACCTTGGTGTTGCCACTGAACTAACATCAATGGAATTACTTTATTCCTAAGGACTTGCTCTTTTTTGTCCAGTATCTGAACTGCATTTTCCACCATAGACAGGTCCTCTCTCAGCTCCTCTGGCTGCACTGGTATCACCTGGGATGCATTCGCCAAACACTTCCTCAACATAGATACATGAAAGGTGTTATGTACACTAGCCAACTCAGGAGGCAGATCTAGTCGGTATGCCACCTCACCAACCCTCTTAGTAATCTGGTACGGTCCAATGTATCTTGGGCTTAATTTGCCTATCTTTCCGAACCGCATCACACCCTTGGTTGGTAACACCTTCATGAAAACGAAGTCTCCTACCTTGAATTCTAGAGGTCTTTGCCTCCTATCTGCATAGCTCTTTTGCCAGCTCTGGGCAGACAAAAGCCTCTTCCTGATCGGATCCACCTTGCTCTCGTACTTTTATACGATCTTGGGCACAACTAACTAACTCTCACCCACTTCACTCCAGCAAGTGGGTGTCCTATATTGTCTACCATACAATGCCTCATATGGTGCCATACCAATATTGGCATGGTAGCTATTATTATATGCAAACTCAATCAGAGGTAAGTGATCCTCCCAGCTACCACCAAAGTCCAAGTCGCAGGCCCTCAACATGTCCTCAAGTGTCTAAATGGTTCTCTTTGTCTAGCCATTCGTCTGGGGGTGGAAGGCAATACTAAAGTTCAGCATTGTGCCAAAAGCCTCCTACAGAGCTCCCCAGAACATCGATGTAAACCTCGTGTCTTTGTCAGACACAATAGACACTAGGATATCATGCAATCTCACAATCTTTGCCACATACAACTCTACTAGCTTTGCCAAAAGAAGATTCACCCTCATTGGCAAGAAATGTGTCGATTTTGTAAAGTGATCCACTATCACCCAAACTGTATCATTCTTTCTTCGAGTTCATGGGAAACCTGTCACAAAATCCATCGACACATTTTCCCATTTCCATACTAGGATGTCCATAGGCTGTAGAGTCCCACTGGGCTTCTAGTGCTTTATTTTCACCTTCTGGCAGGTTGCACACTTCGCCACATACTCAGCAATCTCCCTTTTCATTCTAGGCCACCAGAAATTCCTTTTCAAGTGTTTATACATCTTGGTACTTCCTAGATGAATAGTATTTCTAGAGCGGTGAGCTTCGTCCAATAAACTGTTCTTGATTTCTTCTATTTGAGGTATGTACAATCTCAAATCATACCTCAACCCATCGTCTACCCTGACTAAAAAGTGAGGGGTATTACTAGCTTCTAGCTTCCTCCAAATGTCTGACACAAAAGAATCATACTACTGAGCTGTGACAATCGCCTCGATCATCCTCAGACGAATAGACAAATTGGCCAACACCACTCTGGTAGATCCTTGAGACTATCTCCGAGGTCTGCACTCCACTAGCCCTTCTAACAATTCCCAATTACGAATCATCAAGCTAGCCATGACAGGAATGCGTCTGCTCAGAGCATCTGAACCACATTTGCTTTCCCTGGGTGGTATGACAAACAGAAGTCATAATCCTTGATATACTCCACCTAGTGCCTCTATCTCTTATGACTCTTATGATCTGTGTACACCTCAAACTGATCACCATACAAATAATGCCTCTAAATCTTCAAGGCGAACACAATACCTGCCATCTCCAAATCATGGGTAGGATAGTTCTTCTCTTGATCTTTCAACTGACGCGAGGCATACGCCACCACCCTACCATGCTGCATCAGCACACACCCCAAACTAGTACCACAAGCATCACTATAGATCATGAAATTGCCACTCCTAGAGGGCAAAGTCAAAACTAAGGCTGATACCAGACGAGCCTTCAACTCATTGAAGCTTTCCTTGCCCTGCCAATCCTAGGTAAAGTGTACTTCCTTTTTGGTCAGTTTGATTAATGGTGTAGCAATCTTGGAGAAATCCTGGATAAATCTCCTATAATATCCTGCTAGGTTGAGAAACCTTCTAATCTCAATTACTATCTTTAGTCTAGCCCAACTGCTCATAGCCTCGACTTTGGTTGGATCTACCTTAATGCCTTCTCCTGAAATGATATGACCAAGGAAAGACACCTCCTCCAGCCAAAACTCACACTTGGAGAACTTGGCATAAAGCTGATGCTACCTTAGTGCCTCTAGTACGATCCACAAATTTCTGCGGTGGGTCTGAACATCTGGAGAATAGACCAGAACGTCATCTACGAAGATGACCACAAATTGATCCAAACAGGGCCTGAACACCCTATTCATCAGGTCCATAAAAGCAGCCAACGCATTCGTCAATCTGAATGGCAAAACCAAAAACTCATAATGTCCATAATGGGTGTGAAAAGTTGTCTTCTGCACATTTGGCTCACTGATCCTCAACTGATGGTATCTAGATCTCAAATCTATCTTGGAAAACACCGATGCTCCCTACAAATAGTCGAACAAATCGTCAATCCTAGGCTTGGATACTTGTTCTTTACAGTTATCTAGTTTAACATTCGGTAGTCTATACAGAGCCGATGTGAACCATCCTTCTTCTTAACAAATAGAACCGATGATCCCCAAGGTGAAACACAACTTTTTAAGAATAATTTGTCCTTATATCACTTTTAGTGTATGTTATGTGATCTAATTTTATCTCTAGAGCACTTGAAGAATATCTTGGGCCATTTATTGTAAAATGGTTTTACATTACTTTCTATACTTTTGATTCTTTATTATTTTTAGTGTACATTATATCACTTCATCTGTTATTTTTTATTATTTCTAGGTTTTACAATGACTTATTCATATTCAATTTGGATCTGTTCAAGGTGTGATATAGATACTTTATCTTCTTGCAGTTGGTTTCATGTCTTCACTTATAATATTTTATTTTGCAATTTCACTTGTAGTGGCAAGAAATAAAACCCAAGCCTGGGTCCATGTGGCCAAGGCCAAGAAGTGGTTTTCATCTTTATAACTTGCCATGAAGCCATTGAATAATCATGAGAAGATAACAACTTTATTTCAATAACATCAAAATGTATGTTTACAAACATGTATACAACTATTGTCCTTCTAAATCGTGATTTTAGTTATCATTCCTTGTTTAAGATATTATGAGATAAAATTTATCATCAAGTACTAAAATATGGTGTTGAATTTGCTTCAAAGTTTACATTGGACGAATTTTATTAACTTTTTAAAAAGAAATGGAGGATTGTGTGAAAGACATTCCAACATCTGGAATGATTGATTGATTGGCAAGCACAAGATTATTGTATGAGGTTTATAAGATTGCAACAAAACTAGGATCAATGTTCATGGAAATTGTAGACACCCCGATTTTAAGGCGGCTTGTTGATGGTCCCAGTAGCGATGAATTCAGATCTTGCTTTCCAAAACCTGAAGTCTTCCAAGTGCATCTGTAACATCAGGGCCTGATTATCCATTTTTATAATAAACCATGTATTATTTGTAATATTGTGTTTAATGGTTTATTAATGGATATTCTGTTGTTTTTTGGCTGTGTGTGGTTGTGGTTGGCTTTCTGTGCATCTGCCTGTGTTCTGGGACCCTTGTGGAGTCCGATTTGAGGATGCACAGTTGTCTCGGTTTGCGTGCCATTCTTTTCTCTTTTCTTTTCTTCCTCTTTTTCTTTCTTTCTCTCGCAAGCCACGCCTTCCACCATTTTCCTGTCTTCTTCTTCTTCCTTTTCTCCCTCCCGTGCCACCAACAACGGAGGCCCGTGCCTCCCCATCTCGTCCAACAGGATGGGTGGCCGGCGCCATGTGGATGGGGATGGAGATAAGAGAGGGAGGCAGTGGCGGAGCAAAGGAGGTGTGCTGCGCAGAAAGAAAAGAAGGGAAGAAAGGGAGCTGAGGCGCGCAACCGTGGGAGGAGGTGGTGAGCCATCCGGAGGTTCCGCCGGAGCTCGTGGAGGCTTGCTGGAGTGTGGTAAGGGGCTTGGGACAGGTATGCGACCTCCTCCTTCTTCCGTCCCGTTTTTGGGTTAAATGTAGGTTTAATGCATGAAATTGTGATAAATGCGTGAAAAATTGTAGAAAATTAGTATGTGATTGAGAATGTGTTGATTAGCATGTTTATGATGTTATCATGCTGATTTATAGGTTTTTTGTGCGGGTTTTGTGGATGAATGAGAAGCATGCTACAGTATTCGTTTTTGAGCTCTATGTCTTGATGGTTTTCGTTAGAGCAGCATGCTTAATGGATTTATGATTGGTTTGAGGGTTTTGAAGTAGACTTGAAGGTCTACACCCCATGTTTTTATGAGATTTTATGGATTTTGTTTGAGGGGTCCGATCCTTGCTCCCACTTGGGGAAGAAAAGGAGGACTGTGGTTTAGAGCGTTTTCGACAACAGTAGAAAACGGTATGCTGTTTTGGTTCGGCATACCGTTTTACTCCCAGCGGTTGATTCCGCGTTCTGGCTTCAGACGACCGGTGGTTTTCGGTCGACCGTTTTCTCCCCTGTCTGATAAATCTGACAGAGATTTGGTATGCCGAACCAGGGAAAAATAGTATACTGTTTTGGAAACGGAATGCCGATTTTGCCCTGTGCTGGTTAGGTCTTATATGTGACCTTTTGATGATGTTAAGTGGTTTTTATGGCTTGATGGGTTTTTGTGATGGTGTTTGCCCCGTGTAATGACATGGAGGCATGTGGTGCCCCAAATAATGGATTTGGGTGTGGTTTTTGGGTTTTGACCCTATAAATGTTTTAAAGGATGGTTTTATGTGGTTTTTGGGCTTGAGACCCAATTGATGGATTTGTGGTGGCCGTGATGGCCGGTGCTGGGACCCCAGTGGAGGGTCAGGTGTTGCAAGGAATAGAGTCCTGCAATGGAATGAATAAAATGAAAATGGTTTTGAAAATTGGAAAGAGTTTTGGAACATTAATAATGTGTTATGGAAAGAGATTGTGGTTTACGAACTGGAGACGATGTAGGCTGAGCCTGGGCTTTTGAGCCTAGTTGTTCGGGTCACCGCCGGTGTAGGCTGAGTTTGGGTAGTTGTACCTAGTTATTCGGGTCACCAAGCTCGTAACGGCGTAGGCTGAGCCTGGGCTTTTGAGCCTAGTTGTTCGGGTCGCCGACGATGTAGGCTGAGCCTGGGTCATTGGACCTAGTTGTTCGGGTCACCGACTGGGGCGTCTCCAAAGATGTATCTCCGTGCTCCTGTGAGGAACAGGAAATTGTGAGGCTTGTTGGCCGGGGCGGTGGCATCCCGCACGGGGAATCCTATCGCGGCAGTGCAGGGAGGTTGGGGAAGGATGTCCTCACCTACTGCTTGTGTGCCAGGTTACCTCTGATCAAGGTAACAACAGTAATGAAAGTGGAAATGATTAAGTAAGTGGAATGTGTGTATGTGTGTGTGTGGTCAGGATTGGACTTGTGAAATGGT
>JAMKQA010251777.1:0-13278 GCA_024699735.1 Posidonia australis
TTTGTTCATGTTCCTCAAGATGAAAGAACAAAACTAGATGCAAAGACACGACAGTGCATATTTCTTGGCTATGGGCAAGATGAATTTGGTTACAAATTATATGATCCAGTAGCTAAGAAAGTGATCAGAAGCCGTGATGTTGTATTTGTTGAAGACCAGACCATTGAAGACATTGTCAAAGTGCAAGAAAGGACAACTCAACAACAAAAGGAAGACTTGGTTGATTTAAACCCAAATCCTACAGTTCCAACTCAGCAAGATGTTGAAGTTGAAGACCATGTTTCTGACACAGGTGAACAGGATATTCCTCAGGTTATTGATGATGATGCAAATGGTCATGACCAGGTGCCACCAGTGCAAGATGATGCACCAGTTGTTCCACTCAAGAGATCAGTTAGAGACAAGGTACCTTCTACCTGATATTCTTCAGATGAGTTTGTGGTGTTACTATCTGATGGTGTAAAACCAGAGTGTTATACAGATGCAGTGGAAGGTGACAAAGCTAAAGAGTGGATGGAAACTATGCAAGATGAGATGAATTCCTTGCAAGAGAGTCATACCTATGATTTGGTGAAGTTGCCCAAAGGCAAGAAAGTATTCAAGAACAAATGGGTTTATAGAATCAAGGAACAAGAGCACACACCACATCCATCATACAAGGCAAGACTAGTGGTAAAAGGTTTCACTCAAAGGAAAGGTATTGACTTTGATGAAATATTTTCCCCAGTAGTTAAATTAACTTCCATCAGAATGATTCTTGCTTTGGCAGCAAGTCTTGATTTGGAGGTAGAACAGATGGATGTGAAGACCTCCTTCCTTCATGGAGACTTGGAGGAGGAAATTTACATGGAGCAACCCGAGGAATTTTTTGAGCAAGACAAAGAAGACTTGGTGTGCAGATTGAAGAAAAGTCTTTATGGCCTAAAACAAGCTCTAAGACAATGGTATTTGAAATTTGACTCTGTTATGGGGGAGCATAGCTACAAGAAGTGTAGCACTGATCATTGTGTATTCGTCAAGAGATTTTCCCTTGATGATTTCATTTTCTTATTGCTCTATGTTGATGACATACTGATTGTGGGCAAGAATATAGCAAAGATTGTAGATTTGAAAAAGGTGTTGCACCAGTCTTTTGCCATGAAAGACTTGGGACCTGCTAAAAAGATTCTTGGAATTGAGATCGAAAGAGATAGAAATTTCAAGAGGTTATTCTTGTCACAATGCAGATATATTGAGAAAGTTCTCAAGAGATTTGGTATGGATAATGCCGATTCTGTCAGTTGTCCTCTTACAGCTCGCTTCAAGTTAAGCAAGAAGGATTCTCCTACTACAGAAGAGAAGAGAAGAGAAATGGAAAAGATTCCATATGCCTCTACTGTGGGGAGTCTCATGTATGCTATGTTATGCACAAGGCCCGATATTGCCCATGCAGTTAGCACTGTAAGCAGGTTTCTATCAAATCCTGGTAAACAGCATTGGGAAGCAGTACAGTGGATTATGAGATATCTTCGTGGCACTTCTAATTTTAAGATTTGTTTTGGCAGTGGAGAACCAACCTTGATTGGTTTCACTGATTCAGACATGGCAGGAAATGTTGATAACTCTAAGTCTACTTCTGGGTACTTGTTTATCTATGCAGGGGGAGCTATTTCGTGGCAGTCTAGATTGCAAAAATGCATTGCATTGTCCACTACAGAGGCTGAATTCATTGCAGCCACAAAAGCCTCTAAGGAAATGCTATGGTTGAAAAGAATGTTTGAGGAACTTGGAATTGTGCAAGACAATTATACATTGTTGGGTGACGATCAAAGTGCTATTCATTTAAGTAAAAATTTGTCGTTTCATTCCACGTCAAAGCATATCAAGGTACGATATAATTGGATTCGAGATGCTATCAACTCAAAGGAGCTTGAGTTCAAAAAGGTTCATACAGATGATAATGGTGATGATATGCTTACCAAGATGGTTTCTAGAGATAAGCTGGGCATTTGTGCTCAGATTGCAGGTCTTGTGGATTCTTCCATGTAGGTGGGAGGAGAGAGAGATTGTTGGGCCAGGCTTCCTCCACACCTCCATTTATCAGGCCCATCGTTTATGAAAATAAAGGAACAGTAAAATCATAAGGGCATCAAGGCATTAGGGCGAGAGAAAAAAAAAAGAAGGTCGTCTGCTGCGGCTGCGTTTCTCAGGCTTGGAAGATTTGCTACGGTGCCCGCCCTTGGAGGATCTGTTGCCGTTCGCGCGGGGAGCAGCCGCTAGTGAGCAGCCATTCGTGCGGGGAGCAGCAGCCGTTCGCGCGGTGTGTCGGCGTTCGCGCGGTGGGTGCAGCCCGTGCTGCGACGGACTGACGCAACCTGTGCTGGTGCTGCGGTTGAGCTTGGAGGCTGGTCTGTTGCTGGTCTTGGAGGCTGAGGTGGGAGCAGTCCGTGTTGGTGCACAAGGCCAAGGAAGAGAACTTGTTTGGTTTGCATTCTTCTCTTCACACCTACTGTTATTTGTTATTGTCATTGAATGCTTGTGATGTATGCCTCAAGTTTGAACACTTGAGAAGAAGAACAGCTCTGTAACTTTTATTGAAGCAAAGAGCAGGTTGGCCTGGACTGAGAAAGTCTCGTGGTTTTTTATCTCCTCACACTGAGGAGATTTTCCACGTAAAAATCCTTGTGTCTTGTTTGGATTTGGTTGTTTTATATTTGGATTGTTTTCGCACAGTTAGGTACTAATTATCCCAACAGTTATGACATTGTATCACAAATTAAAAAGTCTAATTAAGAACAGAAGCAAACACTATTGGTGATGGTGCCATGAGCCTATGCCCATGTACAGTAATTAGTGCGTGAAACTAATCGTGTTGTAATTACAACTTCGCTTCGTATCGGATTAAAATAATTATGTGCTTTTAACCAATATAAGTGGTACTTTACAAAGTACCACACTCGATTCATCGGATCAAACACCGACATGACATCATTATTAGTAGCAGGAAATTCTGCCTTATATTGTATAAAAAATAAATACTTGCAAGCCAAGCAAGCGGCTGTAATACCAGTAGCAGGAAATCTAATAATTATATCTAATCACGTCAAAACTTCCTTTTTCTTCCTCGCGCCCGCCATCGTCACGCGGAGTTCGTACACGCGCTCGTCTTTTCCATGGCCACCTGCCGTTGCCTAGTCATTTCTACCATTACCGTTTTTGTCTGTTTCCCCGTGCTCTTATTCTTTTGCGTTGCGCTTCTGTTATTGCTGTAGCGTATCAACGAGACAACAAATGCATCAGTTTGCTTGATGCATTTTGCTTCTGGTGTGCGGTTTGTATTGTTTATTCCTTGTAGCTTCAGTACAGCTTCCCCTTCATATTATACTCTAATAACATGCATCACTTTCTTCAGTAGAATTTATATATACCACTATGAGTGAAGCTTGCATAAAGATCTACACTTAACCCAAGATTCTGAGGTTAAAAAAAATTACGATTAGGATTTTTGAATAGTGGCACTCTGGGTGTTGCGATTCCTGAGCTGTTGTGCATTTGAGTTCGAGTTGATGGCAAAGAAGAGGTACCTTGAGGAGTGGGAAGAGAGTGAAGAAGAATCTGGCAGGGAAGCCAAGCTTCTTAGGATCATGTGGAGGTGATTATTAGTAGTATTACTTGCTGATTTCACAAATTTATGATCTTTGTCTTTGTTTTCTTCTCGTTTCGTTAGTCTTATCATCATCTCTTTGTTTCCTTGCCTCTTCGCAGTTTTTTGAGAGAAGAAGTAATACCAGAATTCGAAAATACCACCCGCAGACTGGTAAGTTGAAGCTCAATCTTTTTAACTGCGGTTCTCTATTAGAATTTGGTAGATTAGGTCGAGGTTTTGCTCGTCGATGTGCTAAGTTGGTTCTCATAGATCACATATGCCTCTTTCAGAATCCGGTTATGCCTTCTTGTTTTTGTTTGCTCTGTCATTGTTATCTTCTCTTCCTAGCTGCTTATTGATGAAAGGTTTTAGTGGCACCACCATGCTACTAAGGTTTCTAAATTTCCAGTGATCGACTTGCTTTTTGAGAACTCAGTTTCTTTATGGTTTCTATATTTGAAGCTTGCAAAAATTTTCATTTGGGCAGTAGAGGGTAAACATGGGGAACCCATACACAACAATCTTTAATAGAGAAAAATGGATAAAAATGGTGTATGTCATGCCATTAACGCTTCAAACAATTATCTTGCCATTGAAGTGTGTGCCCAAGTTCCATCCTTGGCCTTGTTTCAAACTAATGGTTGTGTGTAGTGAATAACCATATCAAGGTTTTCATTGTCAATAAATTGGAATTGGAATCGGATCATACAAGGGATTGATTAGCAATTACACAGTAATTGATGATTAATCAGACAATTAATCGTCTAATATTTTTAATTTATTTAAAAAATATATTCGTATATTAAATATAAAACGAATCTTGTAGGTGTTACTTCACAACCAAGCAAATGTGGGTTATAAAGGAGAAGAGCTAGACCGGGTTATTTACCCAAATTACTTAATGAATCGAGTTCGGAATGAGTATTCGGACCGATTACTTGGAAATTAATCACTGATTAATTTTTTGGTTAATTATTAAATCATCCCGTAAGATTTTTGGCAACTAACCAGCAATAATTGGAACAACTACCTTGCCAATTTGAATACTCAAAGTGATTAATTGGAAACCGGGCTGATTCCATTGGTGTGTCATTTCTTTTCTCAAGTTGGAATTTAGAAGATGTCACTTACCCATGTGAATTGAGAAGAGAGGGGAATCAAAAGGTCTTCGATTAAAATTTCAAAATTAGCATCAATTTGGCAGGTTATATTCTATAATGATGACGTGTTTATGATATCTGAATATTTATCGAGATTCTTTTGTCAGGAAAAAATGGATTTGTTATAAGCAGCCTTAAGGTCAAACATCAAGTCTAAATGCAAATTTATGATCTTTATATCCTGCTACCCTTTGAAGCTTGCATTTTACTTTTATAAAAGGTGTTTTTCTATGACACAAAGTGGGGACATCAGATTGCATTAAGTTTTGGTTCATTTCTGCAACTGTATTGTGAATAAAATGATGGATACTCTTCTATTATTTTCTATTTATTAGTTGAGAGAAGAAATACAAAAAGCACGGGGGCTTGATCAACAATCGGTTCCAAGGTAGTCTGCTATTCCTTCAGTATTTCATTTGGATAATATTACTGGAGGAGGACAGCTTTATTGTGGCTTGTTAGTTCTTTCAATGACTATTTTGTTTCAATTTAGCAATTGAAGTCTGCATAACATATGCATTAGTTTGATTCCTCATTACTTGTATTTAGGATTTTACATTTCTGACTATTGCCCTTATCTTCCTTCTCCACCTGGGAATATGCTAAAAATTAATTTGACTTGCTCAATGACTCTTAATGTGACTCGGGAAAAATAATTTATATTATCTAGTCAATCCATAAAGGCCTTTAAGAAGCTTTAGATCATAGATTCGAAAATGTAATGTACCAGTTGGTTCTTGCAGTCTGCTGAATCGTCAAAAATTTTAAAAAGTATTATACCTGAAAAGGGAATCAGGGTTTAGGCTGCATTAGGACATGTTGCATTTTTTCTTTTGAAGTTTTGTGATGGATATAAATGACAAGACAAATATGTTACTGGATTTTGAATCCCAGGTAGGTCTATGCTTCAGAGCACTTCTGTAGAAATAGAAAACCAATTTGGGAACTGAGTCTAGCAGGGGCATGATTCATATGTAATCTAAGGATGAGATTCAACTTCCGTACAAGGCCTATGACTTGATTAATTTATCATTTTTTCACTGTTATAATCATATGTTTAATAATTATTCTTGTGAAAAAAAAACTAGCTCAGCAATAGTTGTGCTATCCTTCATCCTTTCCTACCACACCTCATGTTACATACATATCTTAAACACCTGGTCTAAGAGATGGGCCCATCACCCATGTTGCTTGACTAGCAATTCAGTTGACCATTTTGCAGCTTACATAGTGTTTGTTACACACCTAAATGGTCATCAAGAGCATGTAACCCTTCTATTTCTCCAATGAACATGCAGATCATCTGCTTTCAGTTATTCTCTTTTCTTTCATATAATCTGTCAGCATTTTTTTAACTTGTAGGCCACTTATCCAGATTGAGCAACATGTCCCAAGTTGCTATCAACTGCATTTCAAGAATGCACCATCAATGACTCTTTATACGGACAACAAATTTTCTGTGGAAATAGTTATAATTAATAGTACAACTAAAAAGAGGATTGAAGCTGGTTCCCTATCTGTGATCAAGATTGAAGTTGTTGTCCTTAATGGAGATTTTGGCTTTGAGGACCAAGAAGATTGGGTGAAGACAGACTTTGATAGCAATATTCTACGTGAAAGAGATGGTAAAAGTGCATTGCTGAATGGTAATCGGCCTATAACTTTGAGAGCAGGTATTGGCATCCTTTGTGATATTGCCTTCACGGATAACTCCAGATGGGTAAGAAGTGGGAAATTCAGGCTGGGAGCAAGAGCTTTGAAAGATAACTGCACTACTGGAAGAATTCGGGAAGCAAGAAGTGAAGCATTTGTTGTAAAGGACAACCGTGGAAAAGGTAACCCATCTTCTGTTGTATATGAGTGAGAATTATCATACTTCTTTAGAATATAAATGACTAAAACATGTGCCCTCAGAAGACAAATAAATAGAAGATAATACACATTATTCAGCCAACAAATCTTTTCTTGCTGTAAAAGAATTCTGCATATCGTACTAATAGGGGATTATATGAACTAGATCGAACTAGAGGGTTGTCAACTTTCTTTTCTTCCTCCTTTGAAGGGTCGTAACAGGCATCATGTATCAGAATTCCCTGGTGGAATTGTTGTAGACCGAAGTACCTACTTAGCAATGAACTATATCATCATAATATTTTTTTAGTTAATATCAATTAAAGCCATATAAATTTTCAATACTTCATTATTCTCATTGGACATGTGAATGGCCTCCATGACCTTTTTGACTTCTCACCAAACACTGGTATATACAAAATTTTCATCTATCCATGGAAATTGATATTTTAGTTTTGGAGGAATGCAAACAAATATGATAAGGATGACAAGCAAATGGCATTTTCCCCCTAACTGTGCTATCTCTTTGAGCTCAACATCCGCTTCTTTTTCAAGTATTCAGACATGTTGTTGTCAGATGTTCACATGACCAACTAGTTTCAGTTTCATATCCAAATATTATGTGAATCTTTGTCTATGGGCCAGATTATATTTCCTTAAGTATATAGATAGTTTCATATCTATATGTAGCGACCTCACACTGGCTGTACGATGCTGAGTTACTGCTAAAGAACAAACCAATTTAAGACTGCACAATGTTGAAGGACCCAATAAGTTTGATCTTTCCTTATATGAACATTCACCTTTTGTATCTCCTTGCTAGTTGCAAGAGATGTTTCTGTTGGGCTGCTCTCATGTCTAACCCTTCTCCAGTGACTCTTCTCCAGTTTGTCTGCAATCAAGAGTCTTTATTTGATGTCCATCTCGATCAGCAACTCAACTTGTATGTTTTTCATGTGCTCACTTCATCAGCAATTTCTACACTATCTGGGAAAAACGCCAATTTGGATATAATGCAATCATCTCTTCAAGATGGGCAATCTTGTTTACATCTTTTTAAAAATATTTTTCCATTGCAAAATATTCAAGTGTGTTGGTATCTAAATCCATGACAAGAATGTATAAAAGTATCCTTCTGGAATTCAGCGTGCAATAGCTTTCCTCTTAAATGACTGTTTGGTTGGTAACTTTGGCTTTATAGCTTGTATCCTATTCACTTGAACAGCTTCTTTTTGTGCTTATTCATTTTTTACTCCTGAAAATCATTGTTTGTTGGACATTTGAAGAGGCAAATCAGGGCATTCATTCATTGCACTTATTATACACAATCTTAAACTCTCTGTGATAGGAATTTAAATGACAACTTACCCATGACATAACTATTCTGTTTTCCTTTTAAGCCACTGAGAAGCGTCATCCCCCATTATTGGATGATGATGTGTGGATCCTGAAGAAAATAAGGAAGGATGGTGTTTATCATAATAGACTTGTGGATAATAAAGTCAAAACAGTGCAAGATCTCTTGCGGTTTTCTGTTACCAATCTTGATAAGCTGCAGGAGGTAAGAAGCCCACACCTATATTGCAATTAATATTAGATAGGAATCTGCCTTTATGAAATTATCCCAGATTAGCTTTAGTAATTCTATTTGTTTCTCTGTTTCTTCAAATTTACGAGTTACAGATGTTTCCCCAAAAAAAGGCTTTGGAAGAAATACTTTGTCATGCAAGAGAATGCAACTTAGGCGTCAAGCACTACAGTTACACAATCAAAGAACGCAATGTAGTTATTGTTTTCAACTCTATTTTGGAGCTTGTTGGAGCCTATTTTGATGGTCTTGATTACCAGCCTGTTGACCATCTCACTGCATCTCAGAAGGCAAGTAATTTGAATACGTATGGCCATTTTTCATAACTCATTCTTACGTACTTTTCTGACTGCCTTCTTAAATTTAGGTATGAGAAAAGTAGTGTGTAGTTGTACTTGAAATATGTAGGAAAATATTATCAGCTCTCACTGAAATGAAAATTCCATGTTGCTTTGCTTGTCCGTTGTCCTTTGCATAACACTAGACATTTTTTAAGTTTAATTATTAGTCTCTTTATGGTATCTATATGAGGTTATGCCATATTTGTCATCTGTCAAAAAGTTCATGGAGGGGTAGAAAACCTCCTTCTAGTTGGGTTTGTCCCTAATATTGTTACAGCAGAATCATATACTTGTATTGTTACTGTAGAAATCTATTTCCTAGTAGAAATCTTACCTTGCTTTTATGTTGCTATCCTACTATCATTACTATTAGTACAAAATAGTTAGTTTTTTCAGTTCTTCTTATTCTATTAAAACTTTAATTGTACTAGGGAGCCATCCTCCATATTGTTGACATCACTTACCCTCAAATCCTGTATTGATATCACAGTTTAGATTCCTTCATACTCTGAAAGAAAGACTGTTTTCACCACACTTCATGTCAGAAGAGGGAGCTCACATTTTTGCTCCCTTTTCTAGTTTTGAAAGATATCAATCCTGTAGACCCCACTGTCACCACTGGCTTTGATGTAGTGCTTAGCATGGTCTCACAATTAGGGTCATCTAAGTTACTTCTCTATGATGCATCTATTGGTATTTCATGTGGAACTTCTCATGGGCACAGCACATTGTCTTCACAACTCACACATTCTGTAAGAGTTTCGACTTCTGTTGTTATACCATGGACAATTTATATTTTCCATATTTTTTTTATAGGGTTGCACCATTACTGGCTTAGTTTTAGTATGGTAGTTGACAACTAGACATTGAACAAGCAGATCTTAAATGATCAATTAATCATCAATGTCCTCATCATCATCATCATCTGAAAAGCATATTAAATTTGGTCTCCATATGCATGATCAAAAAAACTACTGTGTTTCTCAAATGCGTGGCTCAGCTGCAGTTTTGAGTATTAAAACCTCAAGCCATTTCCGTGCAGACTTTGCTTACGAAGTTGATAAGGCTTGCTTATGAAAACAAAAATGACATGGTTGAGTTTGACAGTTCACCCATCCGTTGCCCACTAAAGTCCCGTCAACGAACAGATATTGCTTCTTTTCCTGAATTCGGTCCATCAGCTCCACGGATTCCTGCATACATGGGTGTGCATGAAGGTAATCACATTGGGACTTTGAACTGACCAATATTATCGATTTCATCGTTTCCATTATGAACTCAAAAAGGTACTAGATTTTTTGCAGACTTTCAAGCAGTTCCCAACAATATGGATCCAAAGTATCTGCTTTTAGATGAAGCAAATCAAACAAAATCTTTCTTTTTCCAGAAAGAAACATGTCCAATCGAGAACTCACACTCCAGTCCATTTCACAGTTATGATGATGAGGCTACCAGCCATCAGATAGCTCTACATCCCAATAGCTCAGTGGAATTCAACATGACTGATGAGCGTCAGAAAGGTCATATTTCTTATGCTACTTCTTTAACAGGCTCAACCTCCTCACCTCTGGACATTTATCAATTCCCAAGCATCAGTGAAGGTATCAGGAATCAGGAAACTTACATGGCCTAACAATTATCACTTCATTGCGACTGTCCCATTTGAGCAACTACAGACTTTGAATTTTGTAGGTATCCTGCAAGATTCCACGAACTTAGATCCATTGCACATAGAGCCATTGCAAGATGAGGAGCAAACATTTTCATTCGGGCATGAACTATTTTCTTTCCAACTGGCTTATTCCTGCCCCATCGACAGTTACCTGATAAGCGAAAACTTTGATGGGGAGGTTAGCAGTCAACAGATTGACCAGCACAGCAGGGCTCAGATTGCACGTAATAGGTGGGCCACCCTCAGGGCTCGAAGTAGGAAATATCTTGCTGCAAAAAGGTCTCGGATCAACTGGCTTAAGCTGAAAGCAGCTTCCAGGTTGGCGATATCAATTTACAAATCATACATGGAAAGATTGATGACTGATATGTTAGATGACTTTCATTAGAGACCTGCCTATTTTGGTTTCATGACCATGACATCTGATATTCCTATCCAGGTAACCCGACTCCACGCATGCTCACACTTTCTGTATAGGAACTATTGCTTTCTAATTTGACAATCACAAACACCATTACTCGACTGCACAAGTCTCTCAAATCGGTTGCCTATTTCTCTATCTGCTAATAATTTAACTGCAATTTATTGAATCCAATTGACAGGTTCAAAGTTAATCAGTGAAAGATATATTAACATCCTCGTCCTCTGGTGTTCAAATGCCACCATGAACCGACCGGGATTGGGCCCTCTGAAGTCTAGAGTTTAGAAGGCTCATGTTGAGTTCTTGGATGCACTTGAAATACGAGAGTATCAGAAGAAAATGGAAAAGGATGGATAGCGTTACCAGTATCACTCACACATATTGTTAAGATACAAGGACAAAAATGATTACGTTCATGGCTTAGAGCCAACATTCTAGTTTTTTTTTCTTTAGAAGTCATTCATAAATTATATATATATATATATATATTTGTGTGTGTGAGTTATGTTCTGTTATGTTTAGGTGTATAGGGAATTAATATTATGTGACTATTGAATATATGGATATCCGTATAAGAAATCATTCCCTACATATGTAATTCCTTTTACTCTAATACACTTTAATCATTCTTAAATTCACAATTCACACGGTATCAATAGCAAGGTCATAACCCTAATACACCACCAAGCCACCAAACCTAGCTGGCAACCCTAGCAAGGGCCACGTCGGCTTATGTTGGCACGTCAGCCCCCGTCATGCGACTCCAGTTGGCACATCTAACCTTCCTATTGCTTCCGTTGGCACCTCCAAGCCAACCCATCGCCACCCACATCTCCTCCTATCTTTTGCATTGGCACCTGTAGTCCTGTCAACGTATGCTACACCTTACAAACCACCAGTGACCTATTTTTGATCCCTAAGATGGTCTAGTCGCATCTCCTCTTCGTTTTTTCCTTCTATTCACTAACAACCAATGGTTGTGCAGTCCCACGGTGGTTGTCAGATGTCATTGAACACTGCAACGTCCATTATTCAGTAATCAAGGGCTATGTTTTGCCATCAACGAACCAATATCATTGTGTCCAAGTAAGTCCAGTGCAATTTTCTCAAGTTTACCGGTTTATTTTAGTCTGATTTTCTAGCAATGGTTGCCTCACAGGTTAATTGGCTCAAGCAACTTAATGCTACCTCCATCAAGTTAGATGACAAAAATTATTTATCATGGAAATAAGCTTTCGAGACCTTCCAATAGATGTCAAAGATGACGCCTATGATGATTGGCTAGCTGATGATTGTGCTGTGATATCATGGCTAGTCAATAGTATGAAGGAGAGGATTGTGTGAAGCGTTATGATGTTGAAACCAACTAAGAAGGTGTGGGACACTCTACGTGCCATGTATGGTAATGAACAGAATATTGCTCAAGTCTGTAAAATTTATAAGCGTTTATTCACACATCATCAGGGAGAGAAAACTATTGAAAAGTTCTATAGTACACTTCGATTCCTACTTGATGAATTGGAGGTGTACCAGTCATTTGTGGTTGATATTTTCAAAATGAGACAATATCATGAGGAACTAGCAGTTGCGATCTTTCTAACAAGCCTTAATTCAGAACTTATAGTATAGATCTAAGAACAGATTCTAGGTGTAGAGAAATTTCCTACACTCCAGTCCACCTTTTCCACGGTTTTACATATCTCTATAGCTACACCTTCTCCTGTAACAGAGCCATCAACACTTGTGTCCTCTGGTAGAGGTCGACGTAATAGGAGCGGTCGTAGTGGTGGACGTGACGGTAGACGTTGTGACCATTATGGTTGTGGCAACCATACTTCTGACAGATCTTGGGATAAATATGGTAGACCACTACTAGCACAGCTTGCTTCTTTTACTAAGACTGAGACATAGAATCAAATGGCACAACCTACAGTGACCATTCCACAGGCAACTTATGACAAATTACTCCAAACACAGATTCACCAATCCATAGCCTCTGTCTCTCATGCTACGACATGAGATACCAGTGCCATGTTTGTTATTAGTGATGACTCTTGGATTATAGACTCTAACGTCTCTACCCACATGACAAGTACAAAAAGTCTATTTAGTCGCCTTTCATAACTTTCTGATATACGATTTGTAGTGATTGCGAATGGTAATAACTGTCTTACATTTGGTGAGGGAGCTGTTCAGGCTTCTTTCCAAATTACCCTTGAAAATGTTTTATATGTACCAGAGTTCCCCGTAAATTTACTTTCCATTAGTGCCATAACAAAACAACTTCTTTGTTTTATAACTTTCTTCCCTTTTCATTGTACCTTTCTGAATCAACGGATGAGGCAGAGGATTGGTTTGGGGCTTGAGCGTGGTAAAGGAGTGTAACTGTTGGCGTAGGATGATGTAACCATGCCGGCGAGGAGATTCCGCAAAAAGATGCGAAATCGGTCGGCAAAAATCACGTCGAAAAGTAAAATAAAATGCAAAATGCAGGAGTCGCCACCTAGTCTATTATGGAAGATGAGGAAAACCATAAACATGAAAAATCATGCAAACAATAAAAAGAAAGGTCTACGAAAACCAGAAATGCGGGTAAGGATCCCTGTTATGCACGAGGAAG
>JAMKQA010251778.1:0-17497 GCA_024699735.1 Posidonia australis
GTATCCGTTTTTTAAGGATATGGATATGTAAATTTCCTATCTGTATGATATCCGTATTCGTATCCGTATCCGCATTTCGAAAATGGATACGGATATGGTAACACCCATATCCGTACCGTATCCGATCCGTTTGCACCCCTACTGAGATGTGCAGGTGAGCATGCTCCCAGCTACTGCGTGTGTAGGCTTTATAAGCCGCCCACACCGCACTCCCCCATCACTCGTCGCCGTCTTCTCCTTCTTCCTTTTTCTTTTCTCCTCCTCCTCGGGTGCGCTTCTCTTCTTCCCCACCTTCCCTTCCCTTCCTCCCCACTCCTCCTTCTACACCCCCTTCTCCTTCCACCTGTCCTCCCCTGCCTCATCTGTTCCCTTCTTTCGTGCGTCGACGGAGAGAGAGAGAGAGGGACAGAAGAGCAAGCGCTTGGGTGGCTCGTGGTGGCCTGGGAAGCTTCGGAGCGACGTCCTAGAGGTCGTGGAGTGGTCGTGGTCGTGCAGGACCATCGGAGTTAGCTGGTGTCGATCGGAGATCGTCGAAGCTCATGTCATGTACGCATCTCCAATCCCTGTAATAGAGAGCATGAAAATGGTAGGAATTGATAGGGTTGCATGAAATCTAGGTAAATTTACATTCCTAGAATTTATTGTGATTTTATGAGAATTTATGGTGGCTTTATGGGCATTTATATCGGTGGTTGCGTTTTGGGTCCTTTTGACCCTTCTGCCTTTGCAATTTTATATCTTGATGCATGGTGAATGGATTTCAGTTTTGTTTGTTAAGATTTGGAGTAGACTTGAGGGTCTACATCTTATGTTTTATACAATATTTTTGGTGTTTGTTTAGCTGATCCGATCGAAGGTCCCAGTTGGGGCAATTTTGAACAGTAGGGTTTGGGCCATTTTCTATGTTTTACAGAATTCGACATACCGAACTATTTTGGTATGCCGTTTCTCTGTTAGATTAGGTCCTCTGGTCGAAATTCGGTCGTCTGATTTTGGACGGTCGCCCGAATCGGGAGATTTTGGTTGACCGAATCATTTTCGGTATACCGAATTGGGCCTGAGTGTTGACCGTTGACTTGATTCGGTTGACTGATCTAGATCGACCTACCAAACCAAGGATTTTTGGCATACCGAACCTATTTTAAACATTCCATATCTGGACCCATGTAAGTTTAAAAAATCTGATTTCTGAGGGTTTTCTGGATTGGTTTGTTTTGTCCCATTGAGAGGGATTGTGGGCCGTCAGTGGTGGTCTCTTGGGACCCCTGATGCTCCAAGGTTTTGGAAGAGTTTTCAAAGATATGAAAATGATTTTGGAAAGTGGATTTTAAAGAAATAGTTGGCCTATTTTGGAAAATGTTTTCCTGATTTTTTGTGTGCGGGCCGAGATAGTGTGGGACCATGTCATCGAGACTAAGGGATGTGACGACATTCTCAGGTGGTCAGGCGCGACTCCCTAGTTGAGGTTGGGGGCCGAGATACCTGAGGCTGAGGGGCATCGGGTCCTAGAGGTATGAGACTCCTTTACTGTCGTCTCAAGGCTTGGGTTGAGGTCCGTGGGTTGAGGTGTCTTGTGGCATGACGGGGAGGTATGATATTCCTGCTGTCGCTGTGAGCACTGAGGCTTGGGTGTCGTCGGGTGTGGAGGTATGACACTCCCTCCTGAGCACCGTGTGTGGAGGACGTCATGAGGAGGCAGACCCTATGGTGGCCAGTGCGGGTGGGACACGAGCCCCGTAGCTGGTAGCGTCCTGAGAGATAGGACAGTCTGTCTAAGGAGGGATTAGCTTTGTGAGGGTTCTCCACAGAGGGAGAATCGCGTAACGGTGATCGCTCCTACACAGGGTGGCTTCACCGTGGTAGTGCAGAACGCCGTGGTCGCTCCTCGGTGGACTGCGTGTGGCCTGAGTTTGGTTGCCTAGCATCGGGCTTCTCGACTCACTGTGTGTGGTTTTGGCCACTGTGGGCCTTTGCTTGTGGTTTTGGGCTAGTAGAGTGCTGATTGTGGTTTTGGTTGGTGTGGGCCTGGTTTGTGAGGTTTTGAGATAATGGTTTGCAAAATGAATTTTAAAAGAAAAGTAATTATGATTTGCTTTCCGCGGTTTTCCTTTGGGGTGCGTACTGAGTGACTTTTGTCACTCATACGTTTTCCTCGTGTTTTTGGTTTGCAGGTGCAGGCATGTAGAGGGTTAGCATAATGCATATAGTATGGAATCTCCTAGTCGCACACTGTAACACCTGTAAAATTCAATTTGTAATTATTTACATTTTAATGAATTTTCTTCCTAGACGGGTGTTACTGTTCCGATGCCCATTGTGTGGTTTTGTGCTTTTGGGCTTGGGCCTCGTGGATCGGCTTCTATTTGCATGTCACTGTGCGTGTGGTGCCCAAGTGTGGGGTCCACGTGGGGCCCGTGTTGGTGGGCCGTTGGTTGTGGCCAGTGGTTGGTGCATGCCTTGGGCTAGGGGGTGGCCGAAGATTGGTTGGTTTGCATGTGCCGGAGGTTGGCGGGCTGATGCACGACAACCTCCTCCCTCGCGTATTTAACGTGTGCATGGGTCGAGCTCTCCCCGACCACCGGAACCCAGCCGAGTCATCCCCCTTCTTTCCCCTTTCCTCCTTTCCCCTCCTCTCCTTCTCCATTCTCTCCTTCTTCCTCTTCACTCCTCCTTCTGTCTACGGGTGGGTGTAGGTGATCGAGAGAGAGTCGAGAGTGGGAGACGGAAGGCGGTGGCTCACAGTGGCTCGTGGCGGTGCGGGAGGCAACGAAGCAACGTCCTTGGGGCCATGGAGTGTCGGAGGACGTGCAGGGCTGTCAGAGTTTGCCGGAGTCAGCTAGAGATCGCCAGAGGCTGTTTTTAGGTATGCATCTCCACCTCATGTAATATAGAGCATGAAAATGGTAAAAATTGATAGGATTGTATGAAATCTAGGTAAATTTACATTCTTAGAATTTATTGTGATTTTATGAGAATTTAATGTGGTATTTATGGACATTTATGGTGGTTGGTGTGATTTGGGTCATTTTGACGCTTCTGCCTTTCTGATTTTATATCTTGATGCATGGTGAATGGATTTTAGTTTTGTTTGTTGGGATTTGGAGTAGACTCGAGGGTTTACATCTTTATGCATGATTTTTGGTGCTTGTTTAGGGGGTCCGATCGGTGGTCCCAATTGGGACAATTTCGGACGATAGGATTTGGGTCGTTTTCTGTTTTTCACAGAATTCGGCATACCGAATCATTTTAGTATGCCATTTTTCTGTCAGATTAAGTCCTCTAGTCGAAATTCTATAGTCTGATTTTGGATGGTAGCCCGAATCAGGACATTTTGGTTGACCGAACCAGTTTCGGTATACTGAATTTGGCTTGAGTGTTGACCGTTGACCAGATTCTGTCGACAACCAGATCGGTCTACCGAACCAGGGATTTTCGACATACCGATTCTGGGCCCAAATTTGCTTATAAAATGTGTTTTCTAAGGGCTTTCTAGATTGCTGTGTTTTGTCCCTATAATATGGAATTGTGGGCTGTCAGTGGTGGTCCCCTGGGACACCTGACGCATCACTTTGCCGAGGTTCTGGAAGAATTTTCAAAGATATGAAAATGGTTTTGGAAATGGATTTCAATGAAATAGTTGGCCTGTTTTGGAAAATTGTTTTCCTGGTTTTCTATGTGCGAGCTGAGACAGTGTGGGACCGTGTTGTCAGGACTAAGAAATGTGACGACATTCTCGGGTGGTCGGACGCAACTCGCTGGTTAAGTTCAGGGGCCAAGATACCTGAGGCTGAGGGGCGTCAGGTCCTGGAGGTATAAGACTCCTTGACTGTCGTCTCAAGGCTAGTGTTGTGGTCCACGGGTTGAGGTGTCTTGTGGCATGACGGGGAGGTATGATACTCCTGTTGTCGCTGTGATCACTGAGGCTTGGCTGTTGTCGAGTGTGGAGGTATGACACTCCCTCCTGAGCACCGTTTGTGGAGGAGTCCATGAGGAGGCGTACCCTGTGGTAGCCAGTGCATGTGGGACACGTGCGCCGTAGTTGGTAGCGTCCTAAGAGATAGGACAGCCTTCCCAGGGAGGGGTTGGCTTTGTGAGGGTTCTCTTGGTGAAAGGATCGCGGGACGACACAGCTCCTGCACATGGTGGCACGTCGTGGCAGTGTAGACGCCATTGGTTGCTCTTCTGTGGGCTACTTGTGGCTAGAGTTAGGTTGCTTGACGCCGGGCTTCTCTACTCACTGTGTGTGGTTTTGGACATTAAGGGTCTTTACTTGTGGCTTCAGGCTAGTAGAGCCCCGATTGTGGTTTTCACCGGTGTAGGCAAAAAGAAATATATTCATATAATCTCAGCACTTACAATACAAGAGGTAACCTAAAACTACAACGTATAAAATACATCCATGCTGTTAGGTGTCAGAAAATTTCCCAAGGCTCTCGCTAAGAAACAACTTTGTACAACACTATACCAAGTGCACATGCTTTTGTTTAGTTCAACCTCACTCTAACTTTTACCACTTGACACTAAAATAAGTGCAATTACACACAAACATACAAGCACACAAGAACACACAAGAATGGGAAAACACCCTCTTTTCTATTACTTCTCAAATAGATTACAATGGAAAGAGAACACTCTTTCTCGTGTCTTTTTCCCTTGCATTTACATGTATATTTATACATAATACTAAACCATGCGATCAAGACATGCCTTAATTGTCACATTAAGTCTCAGCCTATTACATGTTTAATCCCATGTGAGCTCGGTGTAACGGCCACACAACCAATGCTTTGTTATTCTTCAACATGCACTTGAGCCTCTAGTCTCTACGCCACTGTATTGGTTGTTTAACTGGTATACCTTGCATGTGCCACTTCTCTTGGGCACAATTGTTTCCTTTGACTCAATGCAACTAGTCTGGACCTATGCTCCTTTCATGCTCCAGTCAGCTTCTAAACTTGCGTGCTCCTTATGCTCAGTACATGCATGGTTCGATACATTCATGTTTGGGATAACGTTGCCCTTAACCATGTTTCGAACTCTTTCAACTTGCACGCATCTCACACACTGAACCTTTGTACTGAACCTAAGGTAAGGGTGTGACAAATCCTTCCCCGCCAAATTTGTTGACACCCTTGTCAACATCGTCTTCATGAAGTCTCGAATTAAATCCTCAAATTGCCATAGTGTCACTTCTTTCACCCAAGTAGCCTCCTTTGGAGCTTGGCTGTAACGACTTGCGTTGTTACCAACACAAACACATTAACCGAAATAATTTCAACAATAATTAAATGTAAAATTATAGGAAATTAAAGGCTAAATTAAAAGCATTAACAACCAAGAACCTGTATGTGTGGCTACGAAACTCCGACTATATGCACTAAACTCACCCAAAGCTGCTAGCCTGCACTTGTGACCTAAAATCCACACAAAGTACGTGTGAGTGATCAGAAAGTCATCTAGCATACATCCCACGAAAAATCCGAAAAACAAAACCAAGTTTTCTCTTTTAAACTAATTTGAAATCATTTTCACCAAATCCACTAAGTCTGAAAACACAGGCCCTATCGACCAAAACCACAAAATCTCAACTCCAAAACTTTCTCATATTTCTTCTGAAGTCACAAACGTACAAGAAAACAACTGTATAGAAAAATCAAGCCTTACTGGTTGAAACAGTCCAAAGCATGGCCCAATTGGCCAAAACATCAAACACGAGCCATATTGGTAAAAAACCACAACCACACTGAGTCATGTTGCCTGGCGCCAAGCAACCAACTCTGGCCACAAGCAGCCATCGAGGTGCATTACACTGTCATGGACCCACCACCCTGTGAGGAGCGAATCTGTCCCGAAATCCTCTCACTTGCAGAACCCTCACAAAGCCAACCTCACTTGGGAAGACTGTCCTGTTATTTAAGATGCTACTAGCGACGGGGCATGTGCAATACCCACCCTAGCCAACACCACAGGGTTTGCCTTATTGGCGTCCTCCACATGATACCCAAAACAGTGAGAGTGTCGAACTCCACACCTAGTAGTACCTCGAGCCTTAGTGCTTGATGACAACCAGAGTATCATACCTCCAAGTCCAGATAACACCTCAACCTCATCCTCGTGAACGACAATCAGGGAGTCTCATTCCTCCGAGACTCAACGAACACTCGTGTTTAGTATAAAATTCATGCATATCTTATGATTATTTTTCCATATAAAAGATACTTCATGAAGGTATTTTGATGTATTTTTGCAGGAATAAAGTTTTATAATCATAATTGGAGGAAAAGCAAGAATTAAAGCTTAAATTCATGGAAGTATCTATATATGGCAGGTTTCGAATGCATGCGAAATTGAAGATGGCATGAAGATAACTCTTGGAACCCTCCATTCAACCCTTGTGCTAGTTTTATGAGGATTTCATCTTTATTTGATGAAGTTTGATGTGTGTAAAGTAGTATTTGTAATTCCATAATAACTCAAGGGTTTTGTGCTAAATTTCCAACTACATTTAAACCTTGTGTTAGGGCACCACGAGGGACCCTTTTCCCATTCTTTCTAGTCGCCTCTCTTCTTCTTGCACCAAGGGGCTGCTTGTGTTGGAGGCTTGCAACATGATTCCTATGTGTGGAAGGTGGATCCCCCTAGTGTGGTGGCTTTCTCCATCGTGGTGGATTCAAGGGTGATCTTAGAGGAGGCTTGGAGACGTGCTTTAGTGGCCATTCAAGGCTATTGGAGGCGACTCATGGAGTTCTTCTTTGATGGTGTTCGTGTAGTCATCTTGGAGAAGCTAGGACGTGAAGAAGGAGCATCATTTCAGCCTTGGAAGCTTGTGTGGAAAGCATTCAGCATCATAGCAGCTCGTGTAAGGCGTCAAAAAGGGGTTTCCTTACTCTTCTCTCTTAGTTTTATGCACCCTTTAGAGTTTATGTTATAGGACTTTTGTTATTTTTCAAAGATAACATTGAATCATAGTGGGTTATGTTGTTTTCATTTTCATAAATTCAGTTTTTGGTATTGCTGAGATGGAGATCATGTTAGTTGCTTTTTAAATGATAAAATCAGTGATCTTTCTTGAATAAATCTCCTTGTTACTTTGTTGTTAAATCTGGTTTTATATTATTGTGGGTCTGGTTTTGTGGTTGAACATGTGAATTTAGCAATAGGTTTTGAATAAAATTCGGGTTTTAATGTTGTTAAGAAGAAGGTTTAAGTGATTCATGTGTGCACATCAAGGTTGATTACATATACACATCTTTTTATCAAAATACTTGTGATTTGAAAGGAAAATACTGAAGTGCTGATTTTGTGCTTGAATATTGTTGTTTTTCAGCAAGATTTCTATTGATTAAGAGTGCATTTATCAGAAGAAAATATGTGTCTATTGCTACTAAATTGCATCATGTTAGTAGTTGCTTTCATATCATGATATAAGGTGTATTAATAGTGGATTCTCCCTCTTGAAAAATTCCAGAAATTGACAATCGAATTTCATCATAGATATAGTTTCCTTTCATGCCAAACTTTGTGAAATTATTGCCATTCATTGGAGTTTCACTCAATTGCATGAGATCCCTTGTGTAGGAATTAACTTTTAGTTAATCTATTGCATTGAAATAGAGCGTGCTCTGATTGTCTTTATACTTTCATTTAGCTACATTCTAAGTCTAGTGTTTCTATTGTTTAGTTCCTAGTTTTCTTCTTTAGTATGTCAGACCCAAGTCCCTGTGAATATGACTTGTATTTGTCGGAGTATTACAACGTACACCATGCACTTGTGGTATATTTAGGACTTAAAATTTCCAATTAACTCGCCCACAATATCTTAGTCCCCGACCATAACTTGGGTAACAAACTTGATCACCCAAGAACGTCGTCACATTCCCTTGTCCAAGCAGCACGCCCCACAATATCTTGATCCATACACAGAAACCACGGAAACCTCTTTTCCAAAATAGGCTATATCTCTTGGAAATCCTTTTTCAAAATCATTTTTATATCCTTAGAAAACTCCACAAAACAGGCACACCAAGTGTCCACAATAGACCACCATTGATGGCCCACAAAATCCTCTTTTAAAGGCATTTAAAACTCCTCGAGAAAAGCCATAAAGAATCACTTTTAAAACAACACTCGGGCTTGGTTCGACGTGTCGAAATGGGTCGATCAACCAAACTGAGCTTAGGACACTAGAAACAGTAGGTCAAAAAACCACTCGGACGCCCAAAAATCTCTAGTCTTGTTGTCCAAAAAGAACTGGTTGATCGAACTAGATACATAGTCAACACCCAAGACCTAGAACAACAGATCGAATAAACTTGGTTGACCAATTGAGGGGTCAAGGGGACAAATCTGAAGCAAAAAAGACATACCGATCAAAAATGTCATACCAATTTCTACGATTTCAGTAAAAATGGCCCGATGCCCTATCTGACTCCTTGCTCAAATGGGACCAAGGGCAAACCTACTAGGAAAAATCCACAAACCACAAATAAAATACGAGACATAGACGCATGAGTCTACTCCAAAACTACACAAACAAAATCACAATCCATGCATCATAGCTCACAAACCAAATTCATAAAGCCATAGGGGTCAAAAATAACCCAAATACACCAACCACAATAAATTGCCATTAATGACTCAATAAATCACCATAAATTCTCATAAAACTCTAAAAACATAAATTTACCTAAGTTTCATGCATTCCTAGAATTTTCTACCAATTTCATGCATTTCTATACAAACTTTGAGGTACATACCTCATGTCGATCGCCGATGATCCTCCAGCCAACCACGTGCTCTCCAACGATCACCTCGACCTTAGGCCTTCCTTAGCTGCTCCTCGAGCTCACATACCTCCAAGGAAGAAGTCTGAAGTCCTCTCAAGCTAACCCAAACACCCAAGCTCTATCACTCTCTCTCTCTGTCTCTCTCTCTCACTCGTGCACAGAGGTGGAAGAAGAAGAAGAATGGGAGAATGGGGGTGGTGGAAGAAAGGAGGGGAAAGAAGGAGATGGAGGAGGGGAAGTGTGGAGGAGAAGGGTGAGGGTGGAGGGGAGATGTGCACGGGGAAGAAGGAAAAGAGGACAAGGAGTAGCAGGGAAGGAAGAGGAAGATGGTGTAGCGAGAAAGAAGACTCAGCCTGTCCCTCTCTCTTATACACAAGAGAGGGGTAAGATATGTGCATGCACGACGACCAAACAATGCAAGCACCTCTACACATCCACCAACCACCAACTACACACAGCATAGGGCCCAACAAACAGTCTTCACCTGCACACCCACACACATAGGAACAAGAGCACACTGCCTCTACTAAAGGATAAGGCACAAAATAGGCCAAACAGTAGGACCCAAGTACAAAATCACAAAATTACTAAAATGGTATTGCGCTAGTAACACCTGCCCATTATTAAATTCATTAAAATGTATATTTACAATTAAATGAATTTTTAAGTGTTACATCCTAACTACCTTATAAAAGGATTTTGCCCTTGAAATCATTGATAGACGAAAAGATATGGATATTGGACTAGGATGGTGTCCTTACGCTCTCACGTGGCCTCCTCGACTCCATGATGCTGCCATCGCACATGAACTAGTAGAATTACCTTATTTTGCAACACCTACTCTTTCCAATCGATGATCTAGATGACATCCTTCACAAAGGACAAATCCTCTTAGAGCACCTCCGGCTGAACTGGGATCACTTGAGATGTGTCAGTTAGACACTTCTTCAGCATGGAGACATGGAATATGTCTTACATAGACGACAACTCTAGTGGTAGATCAAGCCTATACGCCACCACACCAATGCTCTGTGTGACCTGGTACGAGCCAATATAGCGAGGACTCAGCTTATCACGCTTCTTGAACCTCATCATTGTGCCATCCTAATGCTCAAGTGGTAGCTATTGTTGTAGGCGAACTCAACCAATGACAGGTGGTCCTCCCAACTTCCTTGCAGATCCAAGGCACATGCTCTAAGCATACCCTCAAGTGTCTAGATGGTCCTCCCTATTTGACCGTTCAAATGAGGATGGAGAGTTCTACTGAAGTTGAGCACCATACCGAAAGCTTCCTATAGAGTCCTCTAGAATCTTGAGGTAAACCTTGTGTCGTTATCAGACAAAATGGACACATGAACACCATGCAACCAAACAACCTCTAACACATACAACTTTGCTATTCAGTGCATCGAAAGATTCACTTGGATAGCCAAGAAATGAGCGGATTTGGTTAGCCTATCCACGATCACCCACATGGTGTCGTTCTTCCGCTAAGTATGTGGCAAACCAATCATGAAATCTATTCCCATTTCCACACGAGGATGTCCAAAGGCCGCAAAGTCCCTCCAGGTCTTTGGTGCTTTGCCTTGACTAGCTGGCAAGTAATACACTTTGCCATGTTGTTAGTAATATCTCTCTTCATGTCAGGCCACCAAAAATTCCTCTTCAGATCCTAGTACATCTTCGTACTTCCTAGGTGAATGGTGTACCTAGACCGATGAGCTTCATCCAGTAACCTTTGCCTAGCTTCCTTATGCTGGGTTACATACAAGCGCAAATCATATCTTAGCTCTCCATATACTCCAATAGAGAAATAAGGCTCTTAGCCAGCCTCCAACTTCTCAAAGATAGCTTGAACAAAAGAATCCAACTGTTGATAGGCAACAATGAGCTCCACCAGCTTGGGGCGAACATATAGGTTGGCCACCTAGGCGTCAATTGTTCCCGGAGTTTACCTCTTGGGCCTACAACTCACCAGATCTTCTAGCATGGTCCACTTCTTGATTCTTAGGCTTGCCATCACGTGCGTGTGTCGACTCAAAGCATCGACAACCATGTTGGCTTTCCTAGGGTGGTAGGACAGACTAATATTGTAGTCTCTCAAATACTCTACCCACCTACGCTGCCTCAAGTTGAGGTCCCTTTGAGTGAAGATGTACTTCAGACTCTAATGATTGGTGAAGACCTCAAACTGTTCTCCATATAGATAGTGTCGCCAAAGCTTAAGGGCAAACACCACGATAGCCATCTTTAGATCATGAGTCAAGTAATTCTTCTCGTGATCTTTCAGCTAGCGAGAAGCATAGGCGACAACAATGCCATGCTGCATCAGAACACAACCTAACCCTACACCACTAGCATCACTGTACACTGTGAAGCCACCACTTCCAGAAGAAAGAGTCAACATGGGAGCAAAAATCAGACGAGCCTTCAACTCATTGAAGCTCGCTTCACAGTCATGGGTCCAACTGAACAGGACTCCCTTCTTAGTTAACTCTGTCAAAGGTACGGCTATGGAGGAGAAATCTTAATGAACCTCTAATAGTAGTCCGTCAAATCCAAGAAGCTTCGGATCTCTGTCACTGTCTTGGGTCTCTCTCAACTACTTACCGCCTCTACCTTGGCAAAATCCACTGTGATACCTTCTCCAGAAATCAAATGACTGAGGAACATAACTTCACTTAGTCAGAACTCACACTTGGAGAACTTGGCATACAACTGATGTCGCCTTAAAGTTTCTAACACTACTCTCAAATGCAAGGCGTGAGTCTCGACATCTGGAGAATAGACTAGTACATCATCCACAACACCACAAATTGATCTAGAAAAGGGATAAATATCCTGTTCATTAGGACCATAAATGCAGCAATGCATTGGTCAAGCCTAAAGGCATAACCATGAACTCATAATGCATGTACTGCATCTAGAAAGCAGTCTTCTGGATGTTTGAGTCTTGTATCCTTAACTGGTGATACCCCAACCTCAGATCAATCTTCAAAAATACAGAAACAGACCGCAGTTGGTTGAACAGGTCATCAATGCAGGGCAAGGAATACTTGTTCTTCACCGTGATTTAGTTCAACATCCGGTAGTCAATGCACAATCAAAGCTAGATACCCCATGCGACCCTTAACTAGTGACTTGTAAGCCTTCATTGTCGAAATGAAAAGCTTAGGCTCACCCTGACATGCACCTTGTACAAAGAAGTCACCATCTCTAGAAGACCCAAAATATACCCTTCTCCAAGCACAATTGATCAAAGCAAACTGCTGTGCCAACTAGTCCATGCTGAGTATCACATTGTACTCTTATATGTTCCTAATGATAAGGCTAGCATCAAACTCTCTTCCATTCAGCGTCAATTCGATAGATTGTAGATACTTTCAGGCTAAACTGTGCTCCCCCAATGGCATCACCACATTGAGATGAAAGACTAGCCTAGTAGGCCTATCCTTCATCTCCGCCATGAAAGACTTAGAGACATAGGAAAAAGAATTCCTTGAGTCAAACAATACCTTGGCCATCTGACCTGCCACAAGAAAAGAACCTAAATGAAAAAGCACACCAACATCCACATATCAGATAGTTGTCTAAAATATAGGAGAGGTTACAATAATTACATAAAGGGTTGTACACCACTACTCACTCTTACCCTCTACCACGTCTCCTGAAGGTCCAGCATCAGGAGAAGAAATGGTAAACACTCGTCTCTTCATCGGTTGTTGTAGTGCGCTCCCTGTCTTCTTAGGGGGATTTGGGCAAAACCTCTAAGTATGACTTGGCTTCTGACAGTTATAGCACACCATTGGGTTCGAAGCTTGCCGCGAATGAGAACAATTAGTAGAGAAATGACCCATGTGGCTGCATTGGAAACACCGACTACCTCTGGAAGTACTAGAACCTATCTGACTGGAGTCAACACCGCTACCACTAGCAAAACTATGTCAGCCCATAGAAAAACCAACAAACTTTCCCTTTCTCTTCTTCCCCTGACTACCCAAATGACTAGAACTCATCATGTCAGAGAAAGAGAACCGAGAAGAAAAGGAAGACTTGCTCTTCCATCTAGGATGACCCTCCTTGAACTTCTTGTATTTCTCCTTAAAGTGAATGGCCATTCCCACCATTTCTGCCATTGTTCGGCATCGATCGCCCATCACCCTTAGCCTCAGCCTTAGCTGTAGGTCATCTAGGAATCTCTACGCTCGCTTCTTTTCTGAGGGATAGGCAGGAGAGAAACGTTCTAGATGGGCAAAAGTAGCTTCATACTCGAGCACAAATATACTACCCTACTTCCAAATTCTTGAACTCTTGACTAAACTTCTCCTTCTCATAGTAGAGGAAATACTTCTCATAGAAGGCTTCTTCAAAATCCTTCCACTGAATACTGATAGTAGTCGAGTCCGGGAACTTAAGCCGCTTCATAGACTTCCACCAGTTATCTACCTCACCTTCCAGTAGATAAGTTGCCAACCATACCCAATGCTCCTTAGGACACGTCATACTATCCATCTTCACCACCTTCTCCAACTGGGCCTCACTTTCCTCAGCTCCAGCCTTGCCTCTGAACATTGGCGAAAGGAGTTTACTCAGCAGCTACAACCATGGGTCTCCTAATGACTCGTTGGAACCACCCTTACTAAACGAATGAGAAAGTTCATGCACCAAGCTCCGTAGTTCAGCCTGCATGGCCTTCCATTCACCCTCCTCACGGGACTCAGATTCTTCAGTAGGGGCCTTGCTCTCGCTATGGCCACGACGGGGCATTCTATAAGAGGAGAGGAAACAATATACCTGTACAATAGTTAGAAAAATAAACAAAAAAAAAAGGAGAAAATCAACAAGTGCAAACACCACCATGCTCTGATACCAGACCAAACACTTTAGCCTAGTACAACTTAGTGAACCTGGTGCTCTAATAATAGATTTGTAACGATCAATGTCGCTACCAACACCAACACATTAACTTAAATAATTTCAACAATAATTAAATACTAAATTATAGGATATTAAAGGCTAACTTAAAATCATTTAACAACTAGGAACTTGTGTGTGCGGCTACGAGACTCCAACTATATACACTAGACTCACCAACTACTACTTGCCTACACTTGCAACCTAAAAATCACACAAAACACATGTGAGTGACCAAAAAGTTACCTACCACATGCCCCATGAAAAACTTGGAAAACAAAACCAAGTTTTCTCTTTTAAACTATTTTGAAATCATTTTCACTAAATTCATCAAGTCTGAAAACACAGGCCCTACTGGCTATGACTATACCGACGAGGGGAAAGCCGTGCTCTGATGTGATTGGGACCACATGGACACTACTAGTGCCATGATAGATCAGGTGAATCTGAGGACAAGCGAAAAACGATTCGAAAACACCAAAAAGAGGCAAAACAAAATAAAGATAAGGACATGGAGTCGCCACTTAGTCTATTGAAAATGAAAAGACAAGGAAAACCGTATCGAAAATCAAAGCTAAAGCTGAATGCAAGATAGGAGTGACTTTGTGCCAAATGGACGCAATACATGGGTCAATGCGTGCCAAAGAAAGGATAAGGACTCCTATTACATGTAGTGAATGTATTAGGCACCCCCGTATGTCCGATGATTTGGTCTTTCTCAGACTTATCGCTCGCATGCATGGCTATGTAGGTGCTTGAATGTCGATTAATGTGTGGCTACATAGATGATGAATGATTAAATCAAGGTAAAATGAATGCAGATCAGTAACTCAAAAGTGTGCTCAAGCTTGGGGGACACAAAACAATGCAAAGGATGGGAGTGGGATATGCTTGGGGGCCAGGCCATGTCAAGTATGGTCCCTGCGACAACCGTGCATCATCGATGTGCAAATGGTATGCGTGTCTAGAACTTTCTCCAGAGCATATCCAAATAACTGTCTATCATGGCTAATCCCACACACCTAGGGCCATAATGTGGTAACTATGGGATAATGGGCAACGTGAACGGCAAATGGAGACATGCATAATCCAAAAACCAAAGGAAAACCATTATGGTGGAGAAACCTAAATGACAAGAGGAAAATAAATGAGCAAGAGAAACCAAAACCATGTAAGTGGAGTCAAATGCGTAAAGAAAACTTATATGAATGGACATAGGGATGAGGCTTGGTCAGGTATGGCGCCATAGTGTCCCTAGCACATATGCGCATGTGGGACGCACTATCAGGGCACACACCTAGAATAGAGTCCAGACCTTCCTCCTTTATCGCTCCCCACACAAAACATGCAATGCCTTAGCTATTAAAACATTAAGGAAGCTACAATGAACATATGGCATAGCAAAAGCTCTGAAAAACCAAATCAAGGCGTGGGATAGCCTCCTCCCCACTTCTGTCGCCGACGTTATAACTCGCTAGAGTTCGACTATCCACACGAGAGAGCAAGGGACTCAAGCATGACTACGAGACGATGGGAGCATCAGAGAGGAGGAGGGGGATGCTTCGGGTTAGCCATGGCCAAGTGCTCAAGGGTCGGAAGCCTCACGTTGGCGCTTGCCGTCCGTCGGCAGGGAAGAAGATGGGATGCAATTAAATAAGGGAAAATCAGTAGAGAAAACACTACGGGAATATCAAACTAAGGCCACTAAATCATCCTTAGAAGGAAGGGGATGCAATGGTCACATGTGTTGGTCGATTTTTCTCCTTCACGCCAGCTGTGGAACGCAGGTGAGGTGCTCGGGCGGCGGTTATGGTGGTGGGGGATGGGTCAAAGAACAATTAGGAATGCTCAGAGGGTGGTTGGGATGCTTCCTCAATGGAGATGGAGACAGGTTGGTGGTGGTCCAAGAATTGGGTTCTCTGGCTCACATTCTCCAACAGCTCTTTTGGTTCTCTGGTGGGGGGGTTCGTTCTCTCTCACTCTCACAACTGGAGTCCGAGTCCCTTGGCTACGGGTGCTCTCTGGGTTTTGGTGATTGGCTCCATGGTAGGTGAGCTGGGGTGGCATGGTAGAGTGGGAATATTAGGGGGTTACAGGTGGAACGTCGGCATGCTGGTTGATGCAGAGGTGGCGTGCAACAGCGTGGCTGTGTTGGTAGGGACAGGTGAGGCCGTGGCAAGGACGAGTGAGGTGGGGTGTGGCTATGGCATGGTGTCAGTCACACAGGGGACAAACAAGGTGTGGTGCGCAACGAAGGCTTCGTATATGGTATGATGAAAGCAACCGGTCGGGCAACGTACGCCTGGATGTCCTGGTCCCTCTGGGCACTTGGGCTACGCTATTAGGCCACGCATCCCATTAGGCCAGAGAACACGGGCTAGATTTTCTGGTGTTTAGCTTGGTGAATGGGGTTTGTTTGGAGTAATTTGGAGGCTTTGGGTTGGTTTGGGATTTATGGGCTCGATTCAGGGTTATAGGATAGGACTAGGTCCGTCGTCCAATTACTCTCTCCACCAAGTCCACCTACCAACATTGGCCAGAAACCAGGGTGTTTACATATGCCTCTCCCTGAGTGAGGTCGAGGGAATCGAGACCGCTACTCAAGGTTGAGAGAAGACACTCGATCCTAGTCAATGGGAAAGAAATATTGTTGTTGGTAATGAGTCGCTTATCCGATAGATACGCGGAAGGTCGCGACTCATGTGTTAAAGTAACGATGCTAATGTAGATGTTGTGTGCCTTTGGGATGTCTAAATGATCACACATCGAAACCTATTGGGTGCATGTATGGTTTCAAGCAATGTCGATGTAGATGTATGCTGTTAGTGCTAGAATGTTGTTGGGTCGTAGTTGAATGCAGGTGAATGTAGTTGTTGTTGATGCCTGAGATGCTGCGGAGTGTGAATTTATGAAGCATGTTTGTAGACACCTCGATTTTGAGGTGACCCAGAGATGAGTATCCACATGTTGCTTTGGGATGTGACCAACCAAATCCCAAACCCATTAGCCAGTTAAAAGCCCAATTAGTAAAATCTGTGAGCTGGGTTGGCGCACCTTTTAGGCGCACCAACCAGGCGCACCTTATAGGCGCACCAGGCAAGCGCACATCACTGGCACACCAAGCAGGCGCCCAGCCGTTTCCAGGCTGCGGCTGCAGACCTTCCGTCTTCCAAGGCTGTTACCTTGCAAACGAATGTGCCAAGGAATATTCGAGGCTTTTCGTTTGCAAGGCCCTTCGTTTTCATAAGTTACCCCATCCATGGATCCCTATAAATAGAGATCCATAGACCCCCTTTGAGAGTACCTTTCTTTTGGGAGAGAAATCCTGTGCTGAAATCTGAAATACAGATATACACTGAGCAAGTTTCTTGCACGAGTTCCTCCTTCCACCCAACAACACATACTCGCATTCTGGAGCTTTCCCTTGCATCCCAGAGCACTCTTGGTCCTTCCAAAGCAACAAGGATCTTCTTATTTCTGATATTACAAGATGGGAACATCGTGAGAGGTAGGATTTCTTTTCCCCTCTTTATCTTTTGCATTTTACTACAACAGCATGATATAATACTTGCATCTTTCAAGATACTCTAGTTGTTTACATGATTTTTGCCTTCAACATGTAGTATGTATCTTTGTTTCCTAAGTTTTCTTCTCTATTTCCGTATCTAGAAATGCATGATTCATTACTGTTTTTCTCTATCTTCTTGGCTGAATACATAACATTTGAATGAACATGAGCAAATGTGGATTTCATGATGCTTTCCAAGTATATGTGGCTATTAGGACCCATGATTTGC
>JAMKQA010251780.1:0-11434 GCA_024699735.1 Posidonia australis
AGCTTGATTGTATGATTCAAGATATTAATAACCATAGACGTGATGAGAGGGAAGAAATCAAGGAGTATGATGTTGATTTGCTCATTGAGCATTTTGAGTTGATGAGGTCCAAGGATGTGAGGTTTTTTTATGATTATAAAGTTGATGAAGAAAGGAGGTTGGCACATTATATTTGGGTGGATAGCATATCTCGATTGGTTTATGAATTATTTGAGGATGCGGTTACATTTTGACATTACTTTCACAACTAATTAGTATTTGATGATATATGTTGCCTTTTGTAGTGTTAATGACCATCATCAAACTATATTTTTTGATTCTACATTTTCGATTAATGAGACAAAGGAATCATTTGTCTGGATTTTCGACCACTTCAAAGATTGCATGGGTAATGATTATTACTTTATTCATTTTTAATATTTTGGTTTTGTATTAGTACTCATTGTAATGGTTTGTTTTTAATTTTAATTGTCTTCTCTTTTAGGAAAACCCCCACATGTGATAATAACTGATCAAGATCTTGAAATGAAGGCTGCGTTGAAAGAATCATTTCCAGATACAATCCATCGTCTATGTTGTTGGCATATTCTTTCGAAACTACCAACGAAGATTGGTTCTTTGTTGTAAAATAAGAAAAAAATGACAAAATTTAATAACATTATTTGACGTTTACAAAGTTGTCAACAGTTTGAGACTAAATGGAATAAATGGATTGTTGATAATAATGTATAAGAAAATATATGATTGAGTGATATTTATGGGATTAGGAGTCAGTGGATTTCGAAAATTTTCTCTAAATTTTTTTTGTGCTGGCATGAAGTTAACACAGAGGAATGACGAAATGAATGCCTTTTTAAAAAGCCATGTAACTGAATATAACACTCTTTGTTAAAATTTGTTGTAAGATTTGAGTACACTTTGAAATCTATGAGGGAGAAGAAGAACTATCGGGGCCACAAGGATAGGTAATTAAATACACATTTTATGTATTCAATTTTTTTAAATTGTAGAATAATATTACTTATCAATCGTTTTTATGTTGTAACAAGCATTTTAATCAACGTCTTGTATATAACATTAGCATTGAGAAGCATGCATATTCTCTTTATACTAGTACTATTTTCCATGACTTTCAAGAACAACATAAAGATGCTGTTTTTCATATTGTTCGTTTAGGCAACAACACACCACCATGGTCCATGGTATGTATTAAAGTATTTGTAATTTTTTTTGAACTAATTCGGTATTGCAAATTGTTCTAAAGCGTTATACATTTTTAGTAATAATGTTTAATTTAGTAACAATAATTGTTGCATTACTGTTTACTGTATTTACTATTTAATACAGTATTACTATTTAATGTGTTGACAAACAGTAACAATTGTACACCAACACCATGCATGGTATGTATTATAAAAAATTTGTTAATATTGACATGATATGTTGTTTCATTTTATTTTAAAGCATTATACATTTCCAGGAGTAACGTTTTAAGTATTTAAGATAATTTTTGTATTAATGTGTACTATTTTTACTATTTCATATTGTATTACTATTTACTGTTTTGATGAACAATAATAATTGTTTGTTTGATCGTTCTTGTGTTTTTTTTATACAGGTTGTGAAGTCATTTGAAATAATTAAATATGATAATGATAAGGAGGTGTTCATTGAATGGACTAATGAACATGGTAGAAATTCAAATTGCTCATGTTATCTAATGGAATTCATATGTATTCCTTGTTGTCATTTGATTGATTATATGAACTACAATGGTTATAACAAGATACTAGATGAGTTGATAAAGGAGAGATAGTTAAAGGGAAAAAAAATCTATCACATAGTGTAGACACTGGATTAAGAGATCCTTAAATCTATCAAAATACTTCCAGAAAGACTCACCAATCTTCAGTTTAGATGAATTAATTTCATTTTTGAATTTGATGGTCATATGAATAAGATAGTATTTTTTAAGAAATACCATGTAAAATTGAACCCAAGTAGTGATTGAATCAGTGGGCAGACTATAAAGACATTTTTTAGTGTTGTCTTTTAATGTAAAAAGAATGAATCTTTATCAGACTGCATTATCAAACAATTGTTGTAACTTTATCATGCTACACACCTTCTCAAATTCATTGATGAACCAGTAGGTATATTCAAATTTTAGACCCGTGAACCTAGACAACTGACTAATATAATTGGATTTAAGTTCAAAATTATTATCATTGGTCTATGAGAGTCTAATGCAAAATGATTGTGCAGTTCTTACTAACATCTGACTTCTAAAGCTAGAGGTGGGTTGTGGATTTCATTAACCATTTTAAAATTTTTGGGTTCAACACGGGTCAAAAAATGTGTTGAATCACAAATTCATACACGCATGCACAAGTGAAACTCTATTTTTTTCCTTTTTTTTAATGAAAAAAATGTAATAAAAATAGAAAAGATAAAAAGATGACAAGATAAGACACAACTAAATGAGAAGAGGAAAGATAGAGAAGGAAGATGCCTAATCTATTCACACAAGCCACATAATTCTTAAGTCTATGGTTGACCTAGATCTAGACAGTTCTTACCTGTTAACCTTTGAGATTCTCAAACCAAAACTCTTTCACCTAAATGGCCAGATCACTGGAGGAAAGTGAGAGACTCCCCGTGTTTGAGCAACAATCCTAATTAAATAACCGCTTTCCTTTTAAGACTTAACCTTGTGAACCACTTTTCTAAATACCAAGTAAGAAAAGAACTTTAAATTTGATTCACTCTCCGACTTTCTTGTTCTATTGAGTTTGAATCCTAAGGGCCAATGCCTACTTGATTTTAATTTAGGCTTAAGTCAATGATGCTTTCTTTTGTTGTTTGTGGGCTAAGGAATGGTGATGAAATTCCCACCTTATCTTGTATTATAAGTGTTGCCTTTATGTACTTTGAAATGATATGCAACAAATAGTTATGCTCAGACAAGTTGTTCTTCCTACTAACTATATGCTTCTAGATGCTAAGAATCAAGTAGGAGAACACGTATCTTTTCCTCCTGTAATTTCTAAAATAAATTGACAAAAAATAAAAATAATCTTCAATGCATCCTATATAATGTATACCTTTAAGAACAAGTTTCTATCTTGTCATGAAAGATTTTTATTAGGCTCAAGTCTATACTCGACTTTTAAATCAGTGATCAAGAAAATACAGAAATCGAAGCAAAATATAAACCTAGATCAGGATTCTAGAAAAATCCAAAAAATATTTAAATTTAAAATATAAACAGAAATCTCTGATCTGGGCAAACTGGCGCTTAAAGGTGCCCTCTCTTCCTTTGATCTGGAAATGTTTTTAGTTTCCTTTTCTTCTAGATCTCCAAAAATGTCCTTGAAAATAAATAAAACGAAGTAGATGCCTTTTTTTAAACAAACGAAAAGAAAGAAATAATTGACATTAAATCAATGTTAAAACACTAATTCCCCAACAACGACGCCAAAACAACTTAATGTGTTTGTTTTAATTAACCGCATGTGCATGACATATAGAGTAGTACGTCGACAAATACAGGTCGATCCCACGAAGAAAAGTATTGAAGAAATAAAGATTTATTGTCAATTATTGAGAAGAAATGTGAGAGAGATGATGTTTAAAATTAAATCTAAAAGATGAAGAAACAAACAGATTAATTAAAACCTAGAGTTTCAAATTCATTTACATAAAATTGAGGATGCATGATCATGTTTATTCCCTTTCTCTTTATTGATCTAAATAACTTGATCTAATGATTTTTATCCACACAAGAATAAACTATATGATAAAATATGCATCATAGAATATCAAGATTTGGAGTAAAACATACAACCAAGTTATATCAGATGATATATGATGAAATCGAGATTATATACACAACCCCCAATTAAATCTTCCTTAAGTATAACTTAAAAAGATGAACTCAATATTAGTCTATCAAAATTTATCGATTCTATAACGGATTTATATAATATACATTCAACCCACATACTCATTGCATGAAGCACGAAGAAAAAGAGAAGAAAATATAATCACATCTCAATCTAAATAAACTTCATCTCTAGCCTAGATCTAGAAATTAGCCAAACATGATTACACAAAGCCTTAAATTAAAAGAGAAAGAAGGAGGAGAGATGGAAGACATAATGAAAGGGGAAAAATAACTTTATTAAATAAAACCTGGTTACAATGTTGATATTCTAGATCTTCCAAAATACAGAAAGGAAAAGAATGTAAAACCTAAATGGGAGCTCCCATAGATCTACACAAGAGATCCTTTTATAGACTTACAAGGACTTATTTACGTTAGAGACAAATCCGACGTCACAATTACATTTTCAAAATTAACTACAAGTTATTTCCAAGTACATGTCATCAACCTCAAACATCGAATCATCTTCCTTCTGATTGGGCGCCTGGGGATCATCCGGATCACCGTTAATTTTGGTTGCTTCATTGACTTATGTTTATCTTAATATTTTGACATGTGGAAAATCTCATTTTGATCTCTTAACGTAACTCTAAAATTTTCCATGTAAGTCTATCCTTTCTTTCTGACATAATTATTTTTTCCTCCTATTTTTCTCTAAGCTCCTGCAAAATTTGTATAAAACACCTCAAGTAGTGTTATTTATGTATAAAATAGATAAATATGAGAATAAAATATGTATGCATTATGAACTAATCAGATGCCAATGAGAGCTTGCAAATATAGGCATTAATATCTTTCTACAACTATGAATATCAGTAATGACATCTTTTAGTAACCCTTCCAACTTTATAAGTGTTTGAATATTTGTTGCATCGTCATTTGGGACCGAATCAGTTACGTATTGCTATCATTTAGCATGAAATATATGAGTTTATATTCAACAGTAATTCACAATATTTTTACCATATGAAGTGAAAGTAACTTGTATTTTATAGAGTACACACCGATGCTATCAAATCCATGAAATATACTCCACAACCACCACTGAGTGTGTATATATTCTTTACAACTTCAATGTATGTTTCAATAAACTGAGAATATGTAGATATGTACTTATATTTACATATATGTAATTTCAAATTACAACACAATTATACTTACCACTCCATTTGTCGAATTGTTATATAGTAAGTCCTTAATGTGTTGATGAGAGCACATCTTGTCATTAACTTCATAACCATGGTTTGATCTGTATTATAGTTGATATTGTATTACTATATAAGATTGTAAAATAATTTGGTGTTGATAAATGTAATATTTTGATATTATTGTTACATTGACTTGTAGTCACTCAAAAATAGGTCTATCATTGTATACTCCATGTCTAAATTAAGTTTAGCACATTGAAATTTCCTTGTTCTTGGCATAATCTGTTTAAATAAATACTTGTATTAGTTTAAAGACAAATATAATTGATATTTACTAGTAAGTTAGGAATCTAACCTTAGACAAACTTCTAATTGATTCTGTGGTGATTTGAACTTTGAAAGTTTTCTTTGTTACTTTCAACTTCAACTTTCTTATCATAGAGTTTGGAGTATTCTTCTGTTTTGTCTCTTCTACCACTTCTTTTTGTTTTTCTTCTTTTTTTTTGGTGCCACTATCAAGGCTAACTTAGACAATCGCATGTTGTCCATCTCATCTTCATTGTTTCCATCATCCTTTATTGTTTTTCCTTCTTTGGAGTTTGACTTACTTGTGGTTGGTAGATCATTAGAAGATGGCTTCTCATGACCCATTTGTTGATGTTCATCTTTCATTTTCTTAAGCTTCTCTTTATTTTTTTGTTGAAAATCTGATATTGTTTTCTTCATATTCCTATTTTCAAATATTACAACCCCTAGGTGCTCTTTCATTTCTTCTACTGCTTATTTGAAGAAAGCAACATCATTTTTCATGGTTGCCATATCACTTTTAATGTCTTTAATCTTCATTTTTATCCAACTCAATTGTTTTTGAACATCACGTAATCCATTGTCGTTTTTGTGCCTTGCCATCCAAATTTGTTTCTGCAATAAAAAATTGTTATAACAATACTAAAAATTGATACTAATACTAAAATATCATTATGTATTACTAGTATTGATCAAACAGTAATACTGTTTTTGCTGTATAGTTTATCACAAACATATTCTTATTGTTTTGAACTTTAATACTATTCAGGTAATTGTCATAAAATAACAGTGATTTGTATTACTATTACGGATAATAATTTTGTTTAATGATGTATTGTAATACTATTAAGAATTCGTAAAGTATTAATTTAAATGTTGCCATTACATACCTTTGATTTTGAATCTATAATTTTCAGATTATGAGATGTTCCACTGCAACTTTCCATATCATCCTGTACCATGATTTTAATTATTATATATTAACATTGTTAACTTTAAAATATTAACATATAAATTTGAAGACATCATTACTTTCTTCCTCTTTAACGTGAGTATCTTACTGGATGATGTTGTAATCTTTGACCATTTACTGTAAAGATAATCCGCTTGTGGATTTGGTGCTCTCAAAGTTGTGTTGTTTTCATAAGTTCATACCTGAAATAGTTATCATGTGTAGTATTAGTATTTTGTTTATATTTAATAAATGGAAATAGCAAATTATGAATGTTAATACAAGTGCATTGGTATTTACTAGTAATGTCCATGCACAGCCCAAACAGTACGATCTTTGATTTTCTAGACTGTTAATCAGAATACAATGGACAAAGCTAGCCCAATTGAATGTATGAAGGTCATGTAGATTATGTATACATTTCAATACAATAGGACTTACACCGGATGAAGAATCCGGCATTATAAATGAAGAAAAAACGAGTAGAATCCAAAGTTTGACAATAACATCATTACTAACATTACATTTGCCATCAAGAATATCTCTCAATTTTCTTTCAACATCCCATCTTTTAATTCTACGATGGTATCTAAAAAACTCGTCCAGCCTAGAGGGATTGTTCTCAGTATTTTTCATTTATCCATTAGGAATGTTGAGGATGGTCTGTAGGTCAGAAATGGTGAATTGTATCTTTTTTACTCCAATGTTGAAGTAGCCTTCACCAATATATTGTGTGATAACTCTATCCAAATCAGTTGTTAATATTTTGCATGGAGGCATGTCATAAAAGTGTCCAAAAGGTGTGCTTGCTATCATGGACACAACTTCATCAGTGAATGTAACACTTCACATGAATTTTAAATAAGCGTGAGCAACACATCGATGTTGGTCTACAAAAAGTGAATTTATAAATTAGAAAATGATAATGCAAAACTAAATTTAAATGTATTAATCTTTAATAATAGAAATAATAAAGATGTTGGGATTTAGACATTTTGGCAGAGATTCATCTGGTGTATATTCAGTAGCATGATCATCTTCATCATTTTTGGTTCTTGTTTGTGGTTTTTTTTAAAAGGAAAACAATGTGTTAATTAAAAAAATTGGTAAGAAAGATAAAGTAACATAGAAAATTACAGTTTATATCGTTTTAACCTGTTTTTGCAGGTGAAACTTCTACAATTCCTTTATCTTTCGATAACTTGTCGCTTGTCTTTGTCATACTTCTTGTTAATCTCAAAGGAGTAGCTTGCTTACCTTTTTGCATTTCTTGTGTGATTTATAGATTGAATGCATTTTTGTCCATTCTTTTATTTAAAAAATTAGAAATAAAAGACAGTAACATTGAATGTTTGTAAGTTATGAGATCAACTTTAAAAAACAAATACCTAATCATACAATTACAAATATGCACTTTTAGTTTTACTGAATGCATGACATATATTAACTATTTCACGTATACCAGATCTGAAAAGGTGTTTTATGCTTCTACTGGGGTATTGCTTCTACTGCAGCTATTTTTATTATCTAGTAACATAATAAAGCATACACTTCTGTAAAAAATATGAACTTATGTAAAAAATATCAAGATACCCTTTTTATCTTGAGGAATATTTATGATTAGATCGGTGGATTTTCCTATAGGAAATCAGTGAAGAGACTTACCTCTTCGATCTGGTTGCTGTATGTTGCTTCTGGTGGCCAAAAAAAAAACCTAATCAAACAAATACAATTATGCACTTTTAGTATTACTAAATGCATGACACATATCAACTATTTCACGTATTCTAGATCTAAAAAGGTGTTTTATGCAGCTAATGGGCTTTTGCTTTCTACTGCAACTTTTTTTTATGCAGTTCATTTTTTTTTTTAAAAATTATTCTTCAAATACGAACTTATGTTAAAAATAGCAAGTTACCCTTTTAATCTTGAACAATATTTCTAATGAGATCGATTTTTTTTTGCTGTAGAGATTAGGGAAAAGACTTACCAATTCGATTTTGTTGTCGTATGATGCTTCCGGTGGAATGAAGATGAAGATCGACGACACCTCTCTCCGGGTCTGCTGTCGTTTGGGGAAGAAGTGATGGTATGGTTATTATGTAGAGCAGGGAGGGTAGTTTTTGGTAGTGGGAGAGACAGGATTTCGTAAGTGTAGTTTTTTATTGTTTTTTATGAATGTCATTAACGTGATGTTACCATTGGTTGGTAAGTTTTTTTCCCTTTTTTTATTTTGTTTTAAATTTTAAAATTGCTAGATTTACAGTGGTTACCATTTTGGATGTGTATTTAAGATTCGGAATTTAACGAGAATAAGTGGATTTCTCAAAAGTGGTTTTTGGTTTTACTATTTTAATCATCATCATGTTTTATACTGGACGGTTATGATTGGATTCCATTTTTTGTGAAGATGAGGTAGGATGTCGGAGAAATACTCCGTATATATATATATATATAAGAATAAGAACGACTTCTACAGTATCTTACATTTTTTTTATTAAAATGAAATAAGATGAGATTATAACCATTAGATCAAGATTCTATGGTCAATAATAAAATCATTATTTTTTTCAATAATGATTTTTAGATTTTCAATTTTTCTCTTTCTCTTTATTTGTCATGATTCTTTTACAACTTCTTGTAGTTAATAATATCCTTTAAATTATAAGATTTCCTTATTTGATAATAGAGAGAGTGGATTAGAGAGTTTTATAATTTTCAAGAGAGAGAGAGAGAGAGAGAGGAATTTGGGTTTATGTGCTAAAGAGAGTTAAAGAGAAGACTGACTGAGAGAGAGGGAGGGAATTGTGGATAAGTGTGAAAGAGAGTCAGAGAGGAGAAAGACTCAGTGAGAGAGGATTTTATTTTTAGTTTTAAAATATTTTCTTAATTTTTATTTATAAATATTTTTTTTATATTAACTAAATCAAATTATTATCCATTCTATTATGGAATTTTATTTTTTTATTCATGCATTTGTTATAGTCACGTATTAACTTTATTATTTCCAACGTATTATTGTTAATATTTTTGTATACTAAAAAGAGAATATCTTTTTTTACACGATTTAATTTTATTTCCTTCTTACATAATCACATTATCATTTTATTGTTTGTACTTTTAATGGGATTTTGATTGTTTACTTCGTGCATTTTTTATAGTCATGTTACATGAAGTTATAACCCTTGGATTAAGATCCTATGGTCAATAATAAAACCATCATTTTTCAATAGTGGTTTTCATATTTTCAATTTTTTCCTTCTTCTTTTTTTGCTACAATTTTTTAGCAACTTTTTGTAGCTAATATCCTTAAATTATGGGATTTTTATATTTTGTAAGAAAGAAAGTGAATGAAAGAGATTCCTCTTTTTTTTAAAAGATAGAGAGAGTCATGACATACAAAGAGAAAGAGGAGAAATAGTTGGATTATTTTTGGCAACCTCCTTGATTGACGTCCCTCTTAGTTTGGGATTTAAAATTATAATTTTCCACATTTGAACGCATGATTGATGATGATATCAATTTTGATTCCCTCTCATTTTTTAGTTAGTGATGTTTTTTATGGTAATCAAATTCCATCTATTTCATGTTATATGGGATTTCTTTTTTGTTCATACATATTTGGAAATCAAATGGGTTTTATTTTCTTTCTTATTATCATGATTTTGGTATTTTCCTGTTTTACAATTGACCAAACTTATATTTTAGTAACAATATTTGAAAATAGTAACAACTTTACTATTATGCGTTAATAACACTATTATGAGTAATCAATAACAATAACACTATTACGTACATCAAAATAAACACCAATTTGTTTAAAATAACACTATTATGAGTAATCAATATCAATAACACTATTATGTATTACGAAACTAATTAAAACTAGTATTATTGAAATTTTAATTAATTAAGAAATAAATAAATACATTTCAATGTTACTATTTTTTCAAAGGGAAAAATAAATAAATAATGTGAAATAGGATGGTAGTTCTTTGACAAAGATGCTCAAAGCGACTTAGACTTCAAGACCCTGATTTTCGGATCGAGGTGCAAGTTGAGTTGCTCCACAAACCCTGGAGGGTTGATGTAGAACCACCTGGATACCACCTATCTGATGGCAGAGACGCCCTTGTTGGTCCTGGTTGAGTGTGACCAGTCACAATGGTGGCGATAACTCTTGTTGGACTCAGGCATCGCCCAAGAGTAGAAAAGGGCTTCCTCGAGCTCGACCTTGATGGTCTTGGCACTGAGATTCTTTTGCATGCCCTGGTAATCGAAGTCGTAGTAGTTGAACAAGAAGGTGATCTTGCATCGATTGTACCTGGGTGTACCAAAGGAGGAGAACGACGACAGTGGGAGTGATGGACATTGGTGTTCAAAAGCTAGAAATGCATGATTTTGGTGCTAAAAAAATTCCAGAAACGGTAGCAATACAAAAGGTAAGGATAGTTGATAACTCACTCACCGAAGACAGTGTTGATGAGGCTCATGGTGACTTGGTTTACGATAGCGTCCCTGATAAGCTACTCTGTGTCTGTCAAACCAACATATGAAGGGGTCGTTCGGTTCCCTTGGTCATTGGCGATGATCTCGATCCAATCATGTAGCCGAACACCCAAGCACAAGTACATGGTGCCAAGGTCAATGCCGATTGTTGGCTCATTTCCTCCCTTTCCAACCATTGATGATGATTGAGCAAATCAAACTTAAGAGAAAACAAAAGCAAAAGGGGAAACAATAGCGGAATGGAAAGAACTAGGGCTATAAATGGGTCGGGCATAACCCGTTAACCCGAGTTAACCCTGTTGAAAAAATCTATAAGTACATTTTGATGATAACAAATGACATGTGATTAGTTGTTAATAATCACTTAAGAAAATATGAAATACTCAAGTACTGAATATAAAAATCATTTACAAAAGGCATATTATTCACTTATGTATAATATTCATGGGATTGGATTGATATGCAAGTTAGAAGCCTCTTTGTAGCTTATATACATTTCGGAATACCGAATTATTTCGGTATACCGAATCAGGGTATTTCGGTACATCCCTCGGAGCACCGAAGTTCAAAAAG
>JAMKQA010251782.1:0-10631 GCA_024699735.1 Posidonia australis
ATATGAACATGATACTAACATATTAACATTCCACCCATAACATACTAACATATTAACATTCGTCTGACAACCAACATCTTAAACAGTGCAGGCTTTTCCTATTCAATTATTCTCATAAATAATTCTTAAACTGTCTTATTTAGTGCCTATAAGGAGTCATGTAAAGGACCAATAGGACCTTAGTCATAGCTGATTTGTTTTTTTACACATTCTGTGGACAATTTGCTTCATTTAATTTCCCTTTGAATTTTTTAGCATCTCTTGATTCCATTTCCAAGTAAATCAGATTTTTCATTCTTCTTTTGACTGCTAGACCTAAACCAGGAACCATATTTGAAACCCATGCATTTTTTCATCCCTAGATTTTTTTGTTCTTCTTTTCACCATTTGATTCAATTTCATTTTACTTTTGGACCATACTTGTACACAATAGGCTATTGTCAATAGCAACCTTGAAGCACACACATTGACACACATATAGCCTCCATTTTCATTATGGTACCACATTTCAATTAGATGGAAAACAATAACATATAGGTAGAAAGCCAGGAAACAATAAAACTTATTTGAATGCATAAATCGTGCCGACTAAGTGTTTGAGACTCTGAGTGGCAAAGCTGTGGCATCACCTGAATAACATATAGGATCTTTTTACATCTATACTCTATTGGTGGATAAAACATTTTTCTGGAAGAAATTAGGGGCAGAATACATCTATACTCTATTCTGCAATTGACAATGTTTCTTCACGGTTAGCCAAAGTAGTTGAAGAGGACCTCACCTAAGCAACGTACTGCTGGTGCTGGAGAGATGGTTCGTCGGAGAGAGGGGAAGAGCTGAGAGCGATAGAGGGTCGACTGCCGGTGCCGGAGAGCAGGAGGTGGTTCCTCCTCCTCCTGTCGACTACCAAAGAGGGAGAGTCTGCCAGTCCTCCTATCGACTGTCGGAGAGCCGAGAGCGGGAGAGGGAGAGAAGGACGATGGTGCGTCGGAGAGAGGGGAGTCCTGTCGACGGATGATGGTGCTTCGGAGAGAGGGGAAGAGCTGAGAGCGAGAGAGGGGTCGACTGCTGGTGCCAGAGAGTGGGAGGTGGTTCCTTTTCCTCCTATCAACTGCCGAAGAGGGATAGTCTGCCAGTCTTCCTGTCGACTATCGGAGAGTCGAGAGCGGGAGAGCGAGAGAAGGACTGCTGGTGATGGAGAGCTAAGAGCGGGAGAGGGAGATGGACTGGTAGACTGTCGGTGTTGCCGCCGACTCGAGGGAGAGACTCGGGCGTCACACCATCGCCCCATCGTGGGGGGAGAGTCGGTTGCGGGTATCAGGGTATGCTTAGGTTAAAACTTAAAATGTTATATACACTTATACATATTTATATTTTATGTTAAAATGTTAGGGTTTAGGTAAATTTAGTTAATTACCCTTGGGTTAATGGGTTAACAGGTACCCGTAGTATGCTACCCAAACCCTGACCCATTAAATTTATGGGTTCGCGGGTGATGGGTTAACGGGTCAACGGGTATACAAAAGTTCTACCCTAATCCGTTTTTAAAGGGTCGGGTTGACTCGGGTTAACAAATGACACCTGACCCATTTACAGCCCTAAACCTGATGGATGATTGGGCATCGACAGTCGTCGACTACGGAGCTCCATCGTTGATAATCGTCACCCTTTTTTCCTTTAAAAAAATAAAAAAATGTTTTCTTTCACTAAACTTCTGTACTTTTCTTTTATTGCACTAAGGTCCCTCTTTTCTTACAAATAGTCCTTTTTTCTTGCAATTAAGTCCTTGCATAGTTTTTTTAAGTTTTTAAAATAATATTTGCTTTGAATATTGCAATGTGCCCCTTGAGCTTTCTTGTTAATGTTTTCCATGCTTTAAAATTTGATATAAACCCTCTAAATTTCTTTTCATGCATTTAAGTGCAGCATTTTTGCATAATAAACCTTGAGCTTTACTAAAACTGTTCTGAATGCATGTTTTCTTGGCAAAATTGCAAGTTAAACCCGGAGAATTCAAATATTTGCTCAAATGTGACCTGAATTGCATTTTAGCCCCTGAATTTTATTGTCTTCTCACTAAATGCATGTTTTCTAGGGTAAATTTGCATGTTAGTCCCTGGAACATTCTGTTTTCAAACATGGACTCTTTTTCTTGCACATTTAACCCTGAATTTCTCTAGAATTGCATTAAACACATGTTTTAATAGCAAAATTGCATATTAAACCCTAGGAACCTTGAATTTGACCAAAAATGCACAGTTTCAAAATTACATAAAATGTGTTTTCCTATGTATTTTTGATGACTTAGCTTCAGAATTTCAGCCTCCATTCAGAATTTGGGAATTTTGCACAAAAGCCCCTAGAATTTACACTTTTTTACTCTCGCATGCATTTTATACATTTTGTTGATATTTTTCATGCATATTTTCTCATGTCTTCTTTATTGCATTTTGCGCACATTTCTGACTTGTTTCAAACTTGGCTTTCAAATTGTTTCTCGGATTTCTTCGAACTTTTGCAACTTTGATTTGATTTTGTTTTCTATCGCCCGAGGGCGTACAATAACAGGCTTAACAATTCCGACATTGTCCCGAATGAGGATTATTTCCCCCAATTTGATTTTCTCAGATTTATTCAAATTTCCACTGATTTGTGATACGCTTTCGGAGTATTCTCGATTTTCACAATTTTACTCATCGCCCAAGGGCATACAGTAAAGTGGCACTATCAATGCCTACAATTGTCCCTTGGATTATCATTTTTTCTTTTCTTTTCTTCATTTCTTTGATTCGGCATGTTTTCCAGTCGTATTTAGCATGTGCACTCAGAATAGGCAAGCGTACACACAATAGACCATTAGCCTGTAGGAAACCGAGAAAGGCCGAGTTCCTTGGGTGCATGGGGGTGCCTAACCGCTTCCCCATGCGTAACAAGAATCCTTACCCTTTCTCTAGCCCACTTTGATTTGTGCACTACATCCATTAGGCACGGAGCATGCATATGTTTTTTTCGCCTCGATTTCTTTTGGTTTTTCCTTCGTGTTTGGTTTTTCTCATCTTTCCATTAAAAGACTAGGTGGCGACTCCTTTCCTTATCCTTTTCTTATCTTTCCTTGGCGTTTCCGAGTCTAGTCTTCTTCTCTGGATTCACCATATTCTCCGTGATTGTATCGGGACTCCTCGTGTTCTTCCACGCACCGTTGGAGAGCCATGCAGGGTTCCACCGGCATGGTCACAGGAACTGGTGACTCCGTTGGGGAAAACCAGATTCTAGCTTTCATTTTGGTTTTCTTACTTGTCTTTGGTCTATATATACTTTGTGCTTATTTTCTTGTTCTGTTTGCTTGTACATATTTGACTGAACATGCCTTTTTGTGCCTTTTTACACTATTACTATGCCACCACACATGCACATGACCTAATTCATGCTTTTTGTTGAGATACTTGCTTTTATCCACTTACTTGTGAGCACTACACCAGCACATGCCATGTTCATGCCTTTTTAGATGCCATGATTGTGTGTTTTCTTCCCTTTTCTTTGTAGTTACCATGATTAGGAGAGTAGAGACATGTTTGCCTCCCTATTTAGTTAAAATAAAACACACAAACTCAGACAAACAACTAATAAGGCATAACTAGAGACAAATGTTCACAATTCCCCTTGGTTTAATAAAATGCAAGTAAAAGATATAAAAGCATATCGCATGATTGATCATATAGGGCACGCATCATCTTCTATGAGTCCACCCACAATTTGCAAAGGACAATTCTAGTAGCCCGTTCTATAGCTTTGGCGTAGGGCATGTTGTTAGTTTGTACCCCCTTGTTTGGGGTCGTTTTGGTGCTAGTAGAGGGTACAACTCCATGCTACTGCAGGAGACGAGGCCACCAATGCACCACTCATTCACCGCCTGCGCTCCGGCCAGGATTTAGAACAGGAACCTTACTTTTCTGACCAGAGTCAAAATCCCAAACCCATGAGTGTGTCACATATGGTCAACCCCATGTGGGACATGCATGGTGAGAGAGCGCATTTTAGTAGCATTCATGTGCATGTGTGCCATTCATGCCATCCTTATGAGCAATTGCATAGCTCACTTGTTTCTTTTGTTGTTTTGTCTTCTTTTCTTCACTAACCCCTTAGGTTATGTCCCTTGTCTGGTATATGGTTGTTGTGTGCAAGTTCCTAGGTTTGAGCCTGGGAGTTCGTTTCTGTGACCTTAGTCTCGAGGCACTATTCTCGACCATCTTTCCTTGAGCTATCCGTCGCATCTAACGATAACTCCTCGTAGGCATCATCCTTTTATTTACAATCGTAGCCCCATCCTTACCCATTCACGGTCTGTTATGGCCCAGTGAGCTTCTGAGACTTTTGCATCGACTGCTCTAGAGGGGATTCCTGTTTCCGCCCCTCCTTATTTTACTTTGACATCAATCACTCCATTTGCACTCCATGATAGCCACTTTCAGGCTCCTGGAGTTCCCTGTCCTCTTGTTTCGAGACACTTGTAGACCCTTGTTGGTCTGGAGCCCGTAACCAAGGCAGTTATCATGACTACCACTAGGGCATCTGATCTGATGATGTCCTGTCCTTTAGTTGACTCTACTCTGTTTAACACACAGCTGGCTGTGATTGCTTCTTCAGTAGGATTTCAACCCGTAACACCCTTGAACTTTCAGCCCCCTCTGACATCTCTTCTGCTTGCTCTTCTGGACCTCGGTACTGCTATCGACAGTTCCATAACTGTGCAATCTCAGCAACTTCTGGCCCTTGTGCTGAAGTTGCAAAGCATGGACTTCTCTTTGGATCCAACTTTGACTACGCTTGTTTGTCCTATTCTAGAGGACCTTGCTCCACCTGCTTAGGCACTTCACGTTGCACCAGTCACACAGCCATTGTAGCCGTTGCCACAGCTGCTCGTTGTCCCATTGATGGGCACTGCTACACTATCGATAGTATCATTGCCACAGCATGCACAGCATATTCCTCCATCTGTTGGTGGTCCGCCTTTTGGGCTGACAGGAGTACAATGACCTGTGAACCAGACCATGCCGGTTCAATAGTTGTTGCTCCCACATACAACATCACGTTCGGCATAGCATAACATCATTCCTACACCCATGCATCAGGTACAGGCATTAGCATTGACACACATGCATGGGTACATTGGTCATCACACCATGGCACTAGGTGGCGAGATGATAAATCACGAGGAGCATGCGGGTGCTATGGATATGGCATACGCGAGACTCGTCCCGACTGCACAATCAATGTCAACAGCAACTCCAAGTGCACTTCTTTCCCGGATGAATGACATGGAGAAAGCACTATGACAAGTGCCAGGCGGGGACTGGCAGTCTTATACCTTCCAGGACCTCTGTTATTTCCCAGAGGTTATACTCCCTCTGAACTTCCATATCTCGGAATTTAAAAAGTATAATGGGAAAGGCTGCCCTATTTCACACCTTAGGGCATACTGTGGCAATCTCGCTTAGTTACAGGCTGACGAGAAACTTCTTACCTGCCTTTTTAAGAAAAGCCTCATAGGTCCAGCTTTGAAATGGTTCACATCTCTAGACATGACTACTATAATGACCTGGAATGATCTCAGCTAGGCTTTTCTGGAACGGTATTCCTTCAATCTTGACATGGTCCTAAAGCGCGAGGACCCAGTCGCCACAAGGCAGAAGCCCTACGAGCCGTTTGGGGAGTAGGTCGGGCACTGGAGAGCCCTCGCTTCTCAAGTTCGCGATAAACCTTAAGATGAAGAGTCTATCGAGATAATAATTCGAGAAGCACAACTAGCCACTAGGGCTCTGCTAAGCATCCATCCTATTTCCAGTTTTGCATCCCTGATCAAAGCTAGAACTCGTGTTGAGAGCTCACTAAATAGTGGAAGCTTCCCGGCATTAGCAGCATTCGTGAAGCAGATCATGCCTTCATGTGGAATCAACAATAACAATGGTGGCAACATTGGATCCAATAACGAGCATGCCTAGAAGAAGGATTCTACCAAGAATGCTGTGGTGTATGTTGGAGCTCCTGTTATGCCAGTTGGGGTGGTGAGCTTGCCATCTCAGAATCAGATAGTCTATTCTCCTGCACCTAGGGCACCATGCACATCACGAATCACCACCACCACCGAGCCAATCTACTAGTCCACACCAGCAAAGGCATGGGCACTACCTAGGACCAAGGCGAGCTCCACGACTCGAGAGGGATTACACTCCTCTGGTTGTGCCTTTGAGTGTCGTATTTCCTAAGGTAGCGTCACTCCTGAGGCTTCCGGAAATTCGCCCACCACCGAACCCACTTCTGCTGTGGTTTAAAGCGGATTTATATTGCAGTTACCATAAAGCCACAGGGCACTCTACGGATAACTGCTATACACTCCGGAATGTAATTCAGGATTTGATTGACCAAAAGGTCATAATTATCAACACACAGGAGGCGGAGTCCGCTCCCGTTGTACAGACACCTCGTTTCTCTGCATCTGCTCCTAGTAATATAGTAAACCGACCCTTGACTGGGCATGCGTCTGGAACTTCATGAGTTCATTTTCTTTCCTCCGATGGGGCTACACCTTTTGATCCTTCTCTTCTCATCCATGATGTCTCAGATCCATTCCCCTATCAGCTTAGTGGGTCTTTTATCGAAGCTTCCCAATCAGTAATCAATATGATCCAACTGACTGCCATATTGAGGCACGTGACTACAAAACCTACTATGCAATCCACCCCTTCAACAATCTGTTTGTTAGCCAAACCAAGGCATGACTTGACCTACCAAGTGCCAATACCTACTCCACCAGTTTCGGTCCCAGTCAAATTGAGGGTCCATGCTCCTGTGGTCATCAACTTGACACAAGATACTCACCGCATGCCTTATAGCTATACCATAGAAATATGCGCTGAGGTAACACGGTCAGGACGGGTATACAAGGCCCCAGTTTCGGCAAATGAAACCAGCCAACCCACAACTTCATCTTCTCAACGATCCAGATCCCCAATCACATCCCTGAAGAGACAATCCCGAGAGCTAACCCCACCACTGCCAAGACTGACCCGCCTGTAGCTGACATCACTGCCCAGTTAAAGAAGGTCAAAGCAGACATCTCCATCTAGGACCTAATCCATACTTTGGTTGAACACCGAGAGGCATTTCTTCGAGTTTTCCAAGCCGCTCATGTTTCCCCAACAATACAAACATCAGCCGTGGAATGCATGGCAGGGATGATAGCCGTGGCCGCAGGTCATTTCGTTCTCTAGCTCGGAGTTTCCCCCAGCAGGGACTAATCATAATCAACCTCTATTCATCACAGTGCAATACCAAAATTTCTGCATTCCTCTCACTTTGCTGGATAATGGCGCTGGTTTAAATGTGTGGCCCTTACGAACTACAAGCCAGGTTGGCATTAAATCCGAAGACATTACTCCAACTGTGAAAGGAATGACGACCTTCGATAACACGCACCATGATGCTCTAGGGATTTTGATCATTCCCTTAATCATTGGTCTTGCTCGTTTTGAGGTCGAGTTCTATGTTGTCGACCTCGAGCAGTCCTTCAATCTTCTGCTAGGGCACCCTTGGCTCCATAAGCATTAGGTTATCCCCTCAACCCTTCACCGAATGATTAAGTTCCGTTAGAACAATGACATTGTCGTTGTGATGGCGGAAAACCTTGAAAAGGAGAAGGTTGAGGTAGTCTCTTCAGTGTCGCTCCATACTGCCCATTTTGACCCTAAGCCTTTTGATGTGCTTTACAGTGTCGACTGTTTTGAACCGATCAATGTCATTCTGATTCTCGAGTGTGCCAGCCATTTGCTCGCTTTTGGCCACCATTTTTTGATGGTTAAGAATTTGTGTTTGAGGTTGGGGTATGAGAAAGGAGCACCTCTTGGGCAGAATGGCCAAGGAATCGCCGAACCAATTGGCATAGAGAGAAGGCGAGAGTTTAAAGATTGGGATATGAGTGGAAATCACAAGATGGATACTCGAAGCATCGTAAGTTCCAAAAGCTTGTTATTCCAGGAGATTTAACTAACTTTGTAAGTGCAGGATTGCTGGATCCCAATCAGAATTTTGTGCTTGTAAGGCATGAGCAGGATAAACTAGTCAATGGGTCAGAATGGATATGTGTGGAAGATTATTACTCAGAGGAGGAAATTGTGGGCTCCAGAGTAGATTCGACATCGTCCATGCCACAGAGGATAGCTATGCTAGCATTGCCACCTCTGGAGTCAGCTGATGGGCTTTCCACAAATCTAGTTGCAGTCTTGGATTCAACAGGGGCAGCCTCAACAATAGTAGCATCAGAATATCAATCATTCTGAAGGGGTTGTAGTCGAGACAGCTGGAATCATCATTTAGGTGTTAAAAACTACCAGTGCCTATTATGTGGATTTTGCTTCTGATGAAGATGAGGGGGATGCTGTGGTAGCACAAGTTGACAGCATGCTCCGTGATTTGGAAGTTCCATTTTAGGAACAGTTAGCAATACTGGCAGAAGACACGTAAAATGAGCTCAAGCGCAAAAAAGGGAAAGCAATAATGACAGAATACACTACAGGGTAGACAATTGCATAGGGTCAGTCTGCTATTATGACCTTGGAAAAGAACAGAACACTAAACGCTAGACCAGAGGAGTTTATCTCCTATCAGCCGGGAGGCGGGTCTAGGTGGTATTATCAGTCCTAGCCCCACTTGGGCAGTGGAGTCCAAAAAAAATGATCCTGAGTTAGGCTCAGGAGAGAATGCAGGCAGCAACACTCACATTTGTCAGTCAGAGGACAGCTACCCACCTGTCACACATGCTGTACAAGAAAATCGTGAAAATAAAAACTTTTGTTTACATAAGAAGGTTGTGAAAGAAGTAGAACAGCCAGATACACTTACAAGTTTGGAAATAGTTGAGTCTGAGATCATTAGAGGTGCATACAAGAAAACCAAGGTTACAGTAACTATTCTAAAGCATCATCAAGGGACAGAATGCTAAGAAAGTGTGCACCTTTGAAGACACAGATCCATCATTCCAGCAAGAAGTCATTCCTGAGCTTATTGCATGTGGAGAAGAGAATGATGCAGAAATTGAAGAGGAAAGTCACGATGCACTAGAATTCCAGCCTTATGATGATGATCCAGAACCCGAATTTGCATGTAGAAGAAGAAACGGAGTCTGTTAGCATTGGCACCAATGAAGATGTCAAGGAAGTGCGGATAAGCGCCAGACTCACAGCACAGGCCAGAGTAGAACTTGTTGAGCTTCTCTGAGAATATGCAGATATCTTTGCCTGGAGTTACAATGACATGGTCGGGCTAGACATTAAGGTAGTGGTGCACACATTATCGCTTAAACCTGACACCAAGCTAGTTAAGCAAAAGTTGCGTAGATGGTGACTGCAGTGGTTGTTAAAACTGAAAGAGGAGATAATGAAACAACACAAAGTTAACTTTCTAAAGGTTGTCCTCTACCTAGAATGGTTAGCGAATATGGTTCCAGTACCTAAGAAAGATGGTTGAGTCTAAATGTGTATTGATTACAGGGACCTAAACAAAGCAAGCCCAAAGGATGATTTCCCACTCTCACACATTAATGTGTTGGTAGACAATACTGTAGGACACAAAATGCTGTCATTCATAGATGGATTCTTAGGAAACAATCAAATCCGAATGGTAGAAGAGGATATGGAGAAAATGTCCTTTATTACCTCGTGGGGAGTGTTCAGCTATAGAGTTATGTCATTTGGGCTCAAGAATGCCGGAGCCACATATTAGAGGGCAATGACAACCTTATTCCAAGAACTCATGCACCAAGACATCGAGGTTTACGTGGATGATATGATCACTAAATCAAAGGTGCCTGAAGATCACATTGCTTGTTTAAGGAAGCTCCTCAACCGCTTGCGAAAATATAAGATGCGGTTGAACCCCAACAAGTGTGTATTTAGTGTGTCTCAGGCATGTTGCTGGGATACATCATTAGCCAAAGGGAAATTGAGGTAGATCCGAACATGGCTAAAGCCATCATCAAGATGCCTCCTCCTACAATAGAAAAAGAAGTCCGAGGGTTGCTAGGGTGGTTGCAGTATATTAGTCGGTTCATTGCCCAGTTGCACCAATTTGTGAACCAATCTTCAAGCTTTTAAGGAGGAACATGCAGATCCGCTTGAATAAGGAGTGTCAGGAGGCACTTGACAAAATCAAGAAGCTCTTGGTAAGACCACTAGTCTTAGTTCCTTCGACACCAGGGCGACCTCTTTCACTCTACTTGTTAGTGACACAACATTCAATGGGCGCAGTTTTGGATCAGCATGATGAAACAGGTCGCAAGGAGAGGGCCATTTATTATCTGAGTAAAAATTTCAATGATTGTGAAGTTAAGTACACTGCAATCGAGAAAGTTTGCTTGTCCCTTGTCTGGGCCACACAACGCTTGAGGTACTGTAGACACCCCAATTTTACCAATCTTGCAGGAGGGGTCTGTTGGCTGAGTTCAAACCCTAACCTAGGCCTTTTAGTTCATGGGGACCCAAATGGGCCCATGAAGGCCCATTTAGGCCCATTAAACCTTGGTTGAGCCCATTTGGGCCCATCACATCATTTCAAGCCTATCGGACTTCATGCAAGCCTAT
>JAMKQA010251784.1:0-10997 GCA_024699735.1 Posidonia australis
GTACCAGCCTTGGAAAAGCATCCAATTGAGAAACATCGAGCTACCATTGAGAAAAGGTTGTATTAGTGTGCATTGCTTTCATTTCCATTCTCCTCACGAGATTTTGTTGTGTAATTCCTATTGTAATCATTCTCTGTGAGCGGGAAAGTTCTGATTTTTGTATAAGCATCAAAGCATAGGGCTCTAGCTTCTCGGGGATAGAGAAGTGGGAAGAGCAAGCAAGCGTTGGTGGTGTAGCTAACAAGTAAGTTCGTTATCTTATTTAAATAAGGGAAAAATCTCAAGAGAGTCTTGAGGAGTGGACTAGGTGGGGTTGCCGAACCACTATAAATTCATTGTCTATATCAATTGCTCTCATCCTCTTCTTATATGTTAGATAAATTGCATAAGTAGTTAAGCTTGATTATATCTGTTAAATAGAATCCTTTGTATACAATTTTCATTAAACTCTAAAAGGTAGTCGAAGTAATTACAAAAGTGATAATTCTCTATTCACCCCCCTCTAGAGGAGCCATTAGATCCAACAAAAATTGCTTGACCCTTATACGAAAAGTTCAGAAAACTAGATAGTAGAACCCATCAACTATAAACTCAAAAATTCACTAGAAAATACATAATAATTCATAGAAACTTACAAGGATCATCCAAAACATGAAAACATACCTCATAAGACATCCATAACATATTTTCCACATGGATTAACATCATATACTCATAAATCATGATATTTGCAATAAATCACGATAATTGCAAATAACTCCCATAAATCACCACATAATCAAGCAAAGCCATTATCCAAGCATATAATCAGACTTAGGCATGCTCTCTACATTTTCTTATCATTTCATGGCATATTCTCAGGGAGGAAAACAAGAGGGGAAGTGTACTTGTTGGAGTTTGCCGGCGTCGCTCTTCTCCAGCGAGCTCTCTGGTGATCTCCGACGAGCCTCGCGGACATCCATGCTTCACTGATGATTCGACCTGCACTAGCGGTAGCTCTCCTTCGGCAGTTAACTCTAGCGAGGTCTAGTGACTCTTCTCCTTTCCCTTATAGGCTTCTCCCTTAGCCTCTCCTCTCTCTCTCTCGTTTTCTTCCTCCCACTCTCTTTCTGTGCCACCCACATAAGGAGGCAAATGAGTGTTTTAAACACCTATGTAGCTTCTCAAATGGCAGCGGGTCAACCGTTGGCTTGGTCCAACATTGCAGGTAGATGGTAGCGGAGAAGACGGGCACGTGAGTGGTAGGCGACGTTCACTGTTTTTCTAACATAATGTTGTTCAGGCTACTCGTCGATAATTATCGCCGCTAATTCTCACCACCAATTCTCGCCAACAATTTTCACTGCTAATTCTCACCACCAATTCTCGCTTGACCCTTATTTTAGGAGACTAGAGAGAAAACAATAGTCCAACCACACAAATCATTCACAAACACCACTGAAACACATGCACACATTCCCATATCACAAAGGAATCAAATTCTTGAGCAAAATCATTGATATTCATTATCAAGTACATAGACTTTGGTACAAATACTAGATGTTACATCCTACCCCTCCTTATGTGAATTTCGTCTTGAAATTCTCTACTAAGAAAACAAATGGGGCTACAAAGACTGCATATTTGCAGCACACTCCCAAGTAGCCTCCTCTGTGCCATGGTGCTATTGTTGAACTAGCACAAGGGGAATCACCTTGTTCCTGAGAACTTATTCTTTGCTGTCAAGTATCTGCACAGCGTCCTCCACCATGGGAAAGTTTGCCTGTAGTTCTCCTAGCTGAACTGGAATCACTAAGGATGCATCGGCCAAGCAGTTCCTCAACATCAAGACGTGGAACACATTGTGCACGCCTAAAAGCTTCAAAGGCAAGTCTAGTCTATAGGCAACCTCTTCAACCCTTTTGGCAATCTTGTAGGGTTTAATGTAGTGAGGACTCAGCTTTCCCCATTTCCCAAATCTTGCCACTCCCTTTGTAGGGGACATCTTTAGGAAGACATAGTCTCCTCCCTCGAATTCCGAAGGTCTACGCCTCTTATTAGCATAGCTTTTCTTCTTGCTTTGTGTTGTGGCTAGTCTCCTTTTGATCAGCTCCACTTTCTCAGTATACTGCTGCACAATCTCTAGGCCTACGAGCAGTCTCTCACCTACCTCATCCCATTATGTAGGTGTTTTGCAGGGTCTCCCATATAGTGCCTCATATGGTGCCACATCGATGTTGGAGTGATAACTGTTGTTGTAGGCAAACTCAATTAATGGCAAATGCTCCTCCCAGCTCCCTTTGAAGTCTAGAGTATAGGCCCGCAACATGCCCTCCAAAGTCTAGATAGTCCGCTCAATCTGTCCATTTGTCTGAGGGTGGAAGGCCATGCTGAAATTCAGAATGGTGCAAAAAACATCCTGAAGTGCCCCCTAGAACCTTGATGTAAACCTAGTGTCTTTGTTTGATACAATCGACATCGGTGCTCCATGTAGTTGGACTATCTTAGGAACATACAAGTCTACCAGCTGTGGTAATGGGAGATTCACCCTCATTGTCAAGAAGTCCACAGACTTTGTGAGTCGGTCCAAAATCTCCCAAATCACATCGTTCTTTCTCCTTGTCTTGGGTCGTTCTATCACAAAGTCCATAGAAGCATGCTCTCATTTCTAGACCAAAATATCCAAAGGTTGCAGCGTCCCTCCGGGCTTTTGGTGCTCAATCTTGACCATCTGACAGGTTGTACTTCTCGCCACATGCTCAGCAATCTCTTTCTTCATTCCATGTCACCAAAAATTCATTTTCAGGTTCTTGTACATCTTGGTGCTCCCGGGATGAACAGTATATCTAGACTTATGGGCTTGATCCAGCAGTCTCTGTTTTACTTTCCCCACTCGAGGCATGTACAGTCACAGATCAAATCTGAGCCCTCTATACACACCAATAGAGAAGTGAGGTGCCTTTCCTACCTCCAGCTTTGCCCAAGTCTCCTGTAGAAAAGGATCCAACTACTGAGCAGCCACAATTGCCTCTAATAATCTTGGGTGAACAGATAGATTTGCCACCCAAGCCTTAGCAGGTCCTTGAGATTTTTTTCGAGGTTTGCACTCAACCAACTCCTCTAGTAAGTGCCATTCCTTGATCATCAGGTTGGCCATAGTATGAGTGCATCGGCTCAGGGCATCAATTACTACATTAGCCTTCCCATGATGGTCTGACAGGCTAAAGTCGTAGTCCTTGAGGTATTCTATCTATCTTTGTTGTCTCAGATTCAAATCTTTTTGGGTGAAGATGTATTTCAAGCTTTGGTGATTTGTAAATACCACAAACTACTCGCCATACAGGTAATGTCTCTAGATCAATAAAGCAAAGACGACTACAGCCATCTCCAAATCATGGGTAGGGTAATTTTTCTCATGAGTTTTTAACTAGCATGAAGCATACACTACCACATTCCCGTGCTGCATCAAAATGCACCCCAACCCCGTCCCACAAGCATCACTGTACACTGCAAAACCTCCACTCCTAGGGGGTAGAGTCAACATTGGAGATGTGACAAGACGAGTCTTTAATTCATTGCAGCTCTCTTCATAATGCCAGTCCCAGATGAAAGGAACCACTTTCTATATCAATCTGGTCAGAGGTGCTGCAATCTTGGAGAAATCCTATATGAATCTCCTGTAATAAACTACCAAGCTCAAGAAACTCCTGATCTTTGTCACAATTTTGGGCCTATCCTAGCTACTAACTGCATCAACTTTGGCTAGATCTACCTTGATTCCATCGCCTGGAATGATGTGGGCAAGAAATGTGACCTTTTCCAATCAAAACTCACATTTTGAGAACTTTATATAGAGTTGATGTTGTCTCAGGGTCTGTAGCACAGTCCTCAAATGCATCTAGTGAGTCTCTATATTAGGAGAGTACACCAACACATCATCAATGAATACTACCACGAACTAATCCAGGTACTTTGTTCATCTGGTCCATAAAAGCAGTACGTGCATAAGTCAACCCGAATGGCATAACTAGAAACGTAGAGTGGCCATATCAAGTAAAAAATGCTATCTTGTGTACATTAGTGTCCCAGATCTGTAGCTGGTAATACCCTGACCTCAAGTCGATCTTTGAAAAGACCAAAGTTCCCAGCCTAAAGTTGATCTTCGAAAAGACTGAAGCTCCCTGCAACTGGTCAAACAAGTTATCTATCTTGGACAAAGGGTACTTGTTCTTGATAATGATCTAGTTCAGCATCCTGGAGACAATACAGTGACGGAGTGAACCATCCTTTTTCTTGATGAACAACACTGGTGCATCCCAAGGTGACATACTTGGTCTGATGAATCCTTTGTCCAGTAGATCTTGGAGTTGACTCTTAAGCTCCCTCAGCTTAGTTGATGCCATTTTGTAAGGGGTCTTCGAGATAGAACTAGATCCTAGCACCAGATCAATTTGAAAGTCAACCTCTCTGTGTGGTGTCATTCTAGGCAAGTCTGCTAGAAAAATATCATGGTATTCTCGAACCACTGGTATGTCCTGTAACCTAAAGGCAGAAGAAAAGGACACCATCACACTAGCAAGATATCCCATGCAGATTCTAGATAAGTGGTGGAAGGCTTTGATTGCAGAAATTATCTTCTTCTGTCCTCCTTATCTAGTTCCCTGCACCACGCACCATACCTAGCCTGGACATTCCGCCATAATCCTCCTCTTCGCACAGTTGATCATAACTGAATGTTGTGTTAGCCAATACATTCCTAGGATAATGTCATATTCCTGCATATTCATCACTATCAGATTGGCCCTGAAATCCTGGTCTCCTAGCTTTACATTGACTGATCGTAGATATTTTCATGCTAGGTTGTGCTCTCCTAGTGGGGTCATCATATCAAGATGGAAATCCAATTTAGCTGACATGTCACCAATCTCAGTAGCAAAAGACTCAAAGATAAAAGAAAATGAACTCCCTGAGTCTCCTAGTGGGGTCAGCTACAAGAAAAGAACATAATCATCACATAATAATATTCATCATCATCATAGGGAGATAATATCAGGTACATCATCACATTAAAGGGAAAGGACATAATACACACAACACACTACTACTCTTTACCCTCAACTACGTCCCCAAAGGAACCAACATGTAGAGTAGCTATGGTGAACACCTGACCCTTAGTGGGTTGGTGCAGCATGTCTTTAGCTGGCTTAGGAGGATTAGGGCAACTTCGCTGAACATATCCAACCTTTCCACAATTGTAATAGACCATCTTCTCTAGGTTCCTTTGCCGATGGTAACACTGCGCTGCCACATGCCCTGTACGACCATTGGCAAAATAAGCTCTTCTCCCTCTCGAGCCATTGCTTGAATCAGCCTAACTGTACCCAGCACCACCTCCCTTTGAGGGGTAGAAACAAACTCTGAGTGCTCCTTCCTTTTCTTGCCAAAGCTCCTAGAACTATTAGAGTTTGGCTTCTCAGAAGTAGAAGATTGTCGAGTAAACGCCTTTCCTTTGCCTCTAGGGTGCTCCTCTAGGACCAGCTTACAGTCGTCCTTCTACCAAGCTACTAACTCTACAGCATCTGTCAAAGCTTGGCACCAGTGGCCTAAGACCCTCGATCTGATCACTAGAATCAAACCCTCCACAAATCGCTTTGCTCTGTACTTTTCTATATCAAAAGCCTGTGAGAACTGCTCCACCAGGTGAAGGTCGCCTCATACTCAGCCACCGTCATGTCGCCCTACTTTAGATTTTGAAATTCTTTGTCTAGTCTATCCCTTTCATGTTCTGGGAAGTGCTTTTTGTAGAACACCTCTCGAAAGTCCTTGTAGGAAATCATCAGTAGGTCTTGATTGGGGAATAAGGTACGACGTGTAGCTCTCCACCACTGATCTGCTTGACCTTTGAACTGAAATGTTGCCAATTTGACCCATTTCTCTTCAAGACATTCCATGCCTTCCAAAATCTTCTCCACCTCTTGTAGCCATGCCTCACATTGTTCTGGCTTGCCTCAACTAGTAAAACTCGACACATCCAGATGACAAAACTGCTTAAGCCACAGGTCTCCCTTTGAGGTGCCCCTACCAAAAGTCTAGGCAAACCCCTGCATCATATGGCTTAGCTTCTACTGTATACCTTCCCAGCCACTGTCCTATTCTCCACCAGAACTTGCTAAGGGAGCCTTGCCCTTATGTCGGCCTCTGAGCTGCATCTTGCTGCCACCACAAACAAACAAGCAAACACATCAAGTGCAATCATTCTTCATTGTGAAGTCTTTAAGGACTCATTAATCGAACACTACTAAGTTGGTGCACTTAGTGAACCTATGCTCTAAAACCACTCTGTAACGCCCTGACGCTACACAATAGTACAAAAACTACCTAATTAAATAATTAATTCTGAAAATAAATGGCAAATAATTAAAATTTTTCCTATCGAGACCTGTGTGCGTCTAAGTGACTTTCAGAAGCACACTAGAGCAAGATTGCACCTCAGACTGGACTTGAAACAAATACAAATAAAACACACGTGAGTGATGTCAATGTCACTTGGTACATGCCCCAAAAACAAAAATTGACAGAAAACCCCTAAAACTATAAGAGGTACAAACTGATCGAAAGCCAACTACGAAAATATTCAGAAATCCAATTACAAATCATACCCTTTTCAAAACATTTTCTTTCTTTTATTTGAAATTCTATGCAACTTTGAAAATCCTTCTAATGCATTCTCAAGTCAAAACAAAACCACGACTGGAAACTAGCTCAAAACTCAAGTCTCAGCTCAGCTAGAATCAAGCTCAAAATCACAAGTCAAAGCACAGCTTGATCCTAGCTCAAACCACATAGTCTCAGTAAAATTGGTCGTGTGACCCTGGCCATAAGTAATCGACGTGGCCACAAGCAGTTGGTGAGGCTCCATCCCCATTCATACTGTAGTGTCGCGGTAAACCACCCAATGCAGGAGTTCTACTGCCTCAGCACAGCCTTAAAGTAAGGTACATCTCTGGTACAAGCACTGAGTGTGTCTTCATGACGCCCTTGGGTGCCCGAGTACCTGGGGACTACAACCCCAGGCCTAACCAACACCAACATTGAGGGAAGTTCGAGTTTATCATTTCCTGGGCCCTACAGTACTATATAGCACACAGTCACGAGGTTCACTCCTCGAACCAATTCGGCAACCACAGTATACGGTCTGTCCCTGACTACTCAGAGATCTCACTACCACTCCTTGGTACAGCCAATCGGCATCTATGTGGTTCCTACAAAACTCGACAATCTCTTTTAAAACAGATGCATTTCTTTAAAAAGTCCCTTTAAAACTGATTCTCAATAGAACTCTTTTATTACTTATCCAAAAACCCATTTACTCTTTGTTCAATCAATTATGGGCTGATAATCATTTTTCAAGCATTTCTGTAACACCCATAAAATTTATTTTGTAATTATTTAGTTTTTAATGAATTTATTCCTGAATAGGTGTTACTGTCTTGAGGCCCGTTTTTGTGGTTTTGTGCTTTTGGGCTTGGGCCTCGTGGGCTGGCTTCTGTTTGCGTGTCCTGGTGCATGGTTTGGCATTGTGCATTGGGGCACTGTGCGTGTGGAGCCTGGGTGTGGGTCCACGTTCGTGGGCCGATTGGTGGGAGCGAGTTGGTAATGTGAGTTGGGTATGCTCGTGCGGGCTTGTGGGTAGGCACGACGCGCAGTTGTGCACGCGTTCAGCTACCACCTTGCATGGCTTTATAAGCCCATGCGCGTCGGGCATGACCAACTCACCTTGCCTCTCTTCCTCTCCTTCTCCGTGCGTTCATCTTCCCCTGAGTATACCATCCCTTTCTCCTCCCCTACTCGCCTTCCTTCTTCTCCCTCGCTCTCCCCATTCACCCCCACCCTCTTCTCTCCCCTGTCTCTTCCCCTGCTTCTTCCCTCTCCTCTACTCGGTGTGCTCGTGAGTTGGAAGAAATGTGCGGCGGCTTGTGGCGGCGTGTGGAGCTCAGGTGGTGTGCCCCTGCGGTTGTGTGAGCCCCGACGAGGGTTGGGATCATTAGAGTCAGTCGGAGGATTGCCGAAGCGTGTTTCTTAGGTACGTACCTCCAACCCATGTATAAAGAGCATAAAAATGGTAGAAATTGATAGGATTGCATGAAATCTAGGTATATTTATATTCCTAGAATTTATTGTGAATTTATGAGTATTTATTGAGGTATTTATGGATAGTTATGGTGGTAGTTGAGTTTTGGGTCGCTTTGACCCTCCTACCTTTGCAAATTTATATCTTGATGCATGGTGAATGGATTTTCGTTTTGTTTGTTAGGTTTTGGAGTAGACTAAAGGGTCTACATCTTATGTTTTATGTGAAATTTTTGGTGTTGGTTTTGGGGGTCCAATCGTCGGTCCCAGTTGGGCGATTTTGAACAATAGGGTTTGAGCCGTTTTCTATTTTTCGCAGAAATCAGCATACTGAAACCATTTCGCTATGTTGTTTTTCTATCCGTTTGGTCCTCTGGTCAAAATTTGGTAGTCCGATTTTAGACAATAGACCGAATTAGTGGATTTCGATCGACCGAACCATCTTCAGTATACCTATTTTGGCTAGAGTGTTGACCGTTGACTTGATTCAATCGATCGATCCGAATCGGTCTACCGAACCAGGGATTTTCGGCATATCGAACCTATTTTTTGGCATGCCGAATCAGGGCCCAAATATGTTTATTAAATTTGATTTTGACGGCCTTTCCGGATTGGTTTGTATTGTCCCTTTGAGATGGGATTGTGGGTCGTCAGTGGTGGTCCCTTGGGACGCCTGATGCGCTGTTTTGCCGAGGTTTTGGAAGGATTTCCAAAGATATAAATGGTTTTGAAAATGATTTCAAAAGAGATGTGTTGGCAGATTTGGAAAATGGTTTTCCTAATTTTCTGTGTGCGGGCTGAGATAGTGTAGGACTGTGTCGTCGGGATTAACGAATGTGACAACATTCTCAGGTGGTCGGGTGCGACTCCCTAGTTGAGGTTGGGGGCCGAGATACCTGAGGTTGAGGGACGTCAGGTCCTGGAGGTATGAGACTCCTTGATTGTCATCTCAAGGCTAGGGTTGGGTTTTGCAAGTTGAGGTGTCTTGTGGCATGACGGAGAGGTATGATACTGTTGCTGTCGTTGTGAGCATTGAGGCTTGAGTGTTGTTGGGTGTGGAGGTATGACACTCCCTCCTGAGTACCGGTGTGGAGGACACCGTGAGAAGGCGTACTCTATGGTAGCCAGTGCAGGTGGGACACGTGCCCCGTAGCTGGTAGCGTCTTGAGAGACAGGACAACCTTCCTAGGGAGGGGTTGGCTTTGTGAGGGTTCTCTAGGTAGGGAGAATCGCAGGACGGTGGTCACTCCTACACAAGGTGGCTTCACCGTGGCAGTGCAGAACGCCATGGTCGCTCCTCGGTGGACTGCTTGTAGCTAGAGTTTGGTTGCCTAGCGCTAGGCTTCCCGACTCACTGTGTGTGGTTTTGGCCATTGAGGGTCGTGCTTGTGGTTTTGGGCTAGTAGAACCCTGTTTGTGGTTTTGGCCGGTATGTGCCTGGTTGTGGGATTTGAAAGAAAATGGTTTGCAAAATGATTTTAAAAGAAAATTAATTATAATTTTGTTTTCCATTATTTTTCGTGGGTTGCATGCTAGGTGACTTCTATCACTCATGCGTTTTCCTCGTGTTTTTGGGTTGCAGGTGCAGGCACGCGAAGGTTTAGCATAATGCATATAGATTGAAGTCTCGTAGACGCACACACATTTCCTAGTAGTTTAATATCTTCTGTTTAGCTTTAATTTTCCTGTAATTTAATTTGTTTAAATTGTTACGGGAAATTTGGGGCATGACAATTTCCTTATTTATCTTTAGGAAATCATCATTACCACACTTTTATTCGACATTTTATTTGCACAGCCATTGGCACAAACATTTAATCATTTATAGGTCCACATGCACTATCAAGATTTATTCACATTTTTTATCAAAGCACAGTTACCGAAAACACGGTTTGAGCTACTAAAAGTCACTGGATTCATTGGCCATTTTTGCCAGTCAAAACCACCACCTGGATCTACTGGCTATTTTTGCTAGTGAGATCAACCACTGATTTTCACCAGGAGAATCCGCTTGTGATTCACGCGAGTGAAAATTGCTTGACCCTTATACGAAAAGTTCAGAAAACTAGCTGCCACTATGGCTGCACGCGGTCTGCACCTGAAACACACACAACATGTGTGAGTGACATCTAAGTCACCCAGTACGCGCCCCCAAAACACCCAACCACAATAAAACCAAAGAAAACTTGTATCTTAAAATGCAAAAAAACTTGGTTTTAATCTTTGAAAATCACTTTCTCATTAAACCACACTTGGGATTCATTCCCAAAAAAACCAAGGGTCACACATCGGCTATCATAGCCACCACAATACAATCATTGGGTCTCAAGCCCAAAAACCATTCAAAATCATCTTTCAAAACGTTCATAGGGTTAAAACCCAAAACCACGCCCAAATCCACAATTTGGGGTACCACATGCCTTCATGTCACCACATGAGGCATCACAACCATCAACCATAAAACCATGCATCAACAACAAAAAGGGTCGCATATAAGACTCAACAACTCAGGGCAAATTCGGCAGACCGTTCCAAAAACGGTATGCCGTTTTTCCGTGTTTCGGCATTCCGAAATATTTCGGTATGCCGAAACCTTGTCAGAAAAACCAGTTCTTCACAAAAACGGACGAGCGAAATCCTCCGATCGATCGAAATTCCCTGATTCGGTCGACCGAAATCCTTTCGGTCGTCCGAAACAGGCGGACCAAAGAACAACCTGGGGCAAAACGACATTCCGTATTCAAAACGGTATGCCGTTTTCTACTGTTGCAGAAAACCCCCAAACACCATTTTCCTTTCCTTTCCCCAAGTGGGAGCTAGGATCGGACCTCCCTACAAAAATCCATAAATTTGCATAAAAACATGGGGTGTAGACTCTCGAGTCTACT
>JAMKQA010251789.1:0-16898 GCA_024699735.1 Posidonia australis
AAATATTGAATTTATCTCTTTCAGCAGGTGTTGTTATAAAGTTAACCTCTTTGACACCAGTACATGACAAAACAATGAAATAATGGTAAACATGACCCTTGCCATTTCGAGGGAAGATTTGGGGATTTGCTGGTCCTGAGTAACATGGCAATTGTAAATTCTGGCACAGTAATGGACACTTCTTATGTCAATGTGATGGTCCAGTGCTTGGTTCAATAAACCCTGCCAATGTTTAGAAGGTCGACTAACCATAAAGGGGATCCACATGTCACTCTTTTCTTCAGAACTAAAGGATGTCTACTAGATTAAGTTTTCAATTATTATATGTGATAAAAAGAGGATCTTACGCCTTCTCTGATGCTGAGCAGATATGACTCATAGTGAAGAAACTTTTGACAGTCTTCTGGTCACCTCTTTTATCTGTTATTTACAAGCAAAGCAAGACTAGGTGCTATTTCAAAGGGAAGAAACATACCAGGTTTCTCTAGGTTGTCATATTTTTCAAGTGCTAGGTATCTGACTTGGAAAAAAAATCTTGAAACACCATAATATCACCATAACACACTGTGGTTGAATGATAATTATACATATTCAAGTTATGTTTTTTGAATTAAATTACTTGTGTTTGAATAATAGTTTCATATATTGAGGTAATTTGTTGAATATTGTTGGTTATATGCATGTTACATTTATGTTTAGTTTGTTTTAATTTTGACTGTTTTTTCATTAAACAATCATTTAAACTTTGGTTTTTTCAAAAAATTGTTAGAGACTTAATCCATGTAGTGGCCGTTTTCCATTTTTAAAAACATCGATGTTGTGTGAGGCAACTTCTGGATTTTTTGTTCAAAAAAATCGGTGAGTTTCCCACAATGTTTGAAGTTTGTCAATAGCCACAATCATGGCCATCAGAAATAAGATATGCTATGTAGCAGGGCTTTTGTTACCATACTCCTGTTAAACGAGCAAAGGAACAATATGACTTATATCAAACTCCAATTCACCTTTTTTTATATTAATAAATTTAAGACCAAGGTTATTAATGTGCCAAGGCCTTGAACTGGGCACCTTGGGAGCCTAGGCATCTGTCATTACAAAAATAAATAAATATATTATTCAGAATTTTTTACCCTTTTATTACATATATTATATGTAATAATGCATTGATATATCTATTCTAAACTCAACTAAATTGAAATAACAATGGAATATATAAAAAAGGCATGATAGCAATAAAATATAAGGAGAATACGAGATTAAAGCTATAAAAGCAAAAGTTAACATCAAACTATCAATATAAAAGACTTGTATTAGCATCTAAATAGAAGACAATAACAAAAACAACAAGCCTTAGACTATTGGTAAAACCAAAAGAGAAAGGAATAGCAAAAGTCTTAAGACTCTTAACACCTTTGTAGATCCAGAATAACTCTTGAAATAAACCTAAATTTAGGAATAACTATTCTGGTTTATTTATTTTGGAATAGTTATTCCGTAGGGTAGATGGAATAAAGTAATTCAGCCTCGTTATTCTAATATAGACATATCCACAGTATGTTTATTTTTTATAAATTTATTACATATTTAATATTGTGACTATGTTGGTCTGGGAGATTGGCACGGAGTCGCATCAGAGGAGGAGGCCACAACTATGCTAGAAGGCGAAGGTGCAAGATAGAATAAAACGAAATCGGAGTCAGCTAGTCTTTTAAGGGAAAGACGAGGAAAACTATAAACAAACTACAAAAAAGGATGAATGCATGTGATACAAATGAAAAGGCCACATATCTATAAATCAGAGAATGGGTAAGTATTCTTGTTACGTACGGGGAAGGTATTAGGCATTCCTGTGCGTCCGAGAAATTCGATCTTTTTAGTCTGATTCTTTTGCTAAAGGTTGAATGTAAATGAATACTTGTTAAGTTTAGATTGTGTTCTAATCATGTTAATATGAATGTCAAGTCATGACTAGATAGATGTGTAGGATGTATGCGAAAATTGCGAAGAAACCCACACGAAATAACGGAATAACGAAACACGAAACGACGAAGAAAATCATATGAAATGGCGATGTTTTAGAAGAAAATGATCCGGGAAACTATATCAACATCAAGAGAAAAAAAATGGGATCAACCCAAATCGTCCGAATCATGGAAAATGTCATGGAAATCAAAATTAGAAAATTACAAAGTTCATGCAAAATGGTAAATTGATGATTTATGAAGAAAATCACATAAAATGACAATATTTTTGGAGAGAATAATTGGGGAAACGCTACTGATATCAAAAGCGTCAAAATGGAGACAACCCAAATCGTCGGAATCAGGGAAAATGTAATAAAAATCTACAAGGGAAAATAATCCGCAATTGGGCCTCAGGTAATGAAATCACATGGAATGCAGGCTTACTTTAAATAGATGAAATAATATGCAAGTGTAATGAAAATTATGCAAAATGTATGAAAATGTACCTAAATACGTAAAAGATGCTGAGGGATGATTTAGACAGGAATTATGCATGATTAAGTGTAAAATTAACATGTGTGTGCATGAATTGATCGCACAAAGGGGTAACTGAGTAATTTTTATGGTCAAATGTGATAAATGTGTGCATATGCATGATATAAGGTCTAATGTATGCAAAATGTTATTTACAAGAAAACATGATGGGGACAAGGCTTTAAATACAAAAAAATTATGTAAACATGGTAAATGACAAGTACAGGGACTAAAGTGTAAAATTCTCAACGAATCTACTTGGAAAACTTTGCAAAATCAGAAAACAGAAGACTACTACACAAATTAAGGTGAAAAGACACTTTGATAAAAAAAGAAAGGATATTGGAAAATCAGATTGCAATTTTAAAGGAAGTCCTAGATTAAAGTGTGAAATCCACGAAAAAGGGAAAGTCATGATTAAAGTGTGTTCAGAGACTTTTATCTTAATGTTCAGATCATGAATTAAAAGAAAATATGACATTAAGGTGTGAAATGTGTGTAGATTGTATTTTAGTAATTTTCTGAGAGTTCAGGGTGTAATGTGCAAAATTTACATAAAATGTGCAAATGTGACCAAAATGTGAAATCAGAAATCATTTAAATTGCAAACATGATTTTTAGATGAAAACTTTATTCATGTGATAAATTACAAATACTAATGTGATCAAAAAATGAAAAATGTCAAAATGTGTGTTAAAACAATTAAAATTCTAATTAATGAATTTAAAACTAGATCAAGGGTCTAGATGCAAATTTCCTACACTCAGAAACTATATTTTATGAATTCAGGGGTTTACATGTAAAATTTCAGCATTTAAATGTGATGAAAATTAAGTTTTTATGAAGATCAATGTGATTACAAAGTCTTTTAAGATTCTGAATGTAAATCTCATAAAGAAGGTTCAATTTAAAAAAGTTCTAGGGACACAATACAAAGAAAAACATGATTTCAGGGACTTAAAGGTGAAGAAATAAACATTTGCAGAATTGAAAATGGAATTAAAATTAAGTAGGGTAGAAAATGCAATATTTATAGTAAAGCAATGGAAATACAATTTTAATTGAAAAATATAGTGGTTAAAGCGTAAAATTCTAGGATATAATTGCAATGTTTTAAAAACTATGGAAATTTTAACTAAAAAGATCTAAAATCTATCAGCCATCGCGTGCAATTCGAAGATTGCCGGTGGCGACGGCTTGGGAGGTCCATCTGGGCTCTCCCGACGGGTGATTGGCGATTTGAGGGGTGGATAAGCTGGAGTAGAGGATGGGGAAGAGATCCTGCAGCGTCGATTGGGCTCTCGACGGCTAGAATGTGTCGTCGATCCCCTCCCTATCAGTGTTCTTCTCTGGCGACAGTGTTGTAAGGGTGGCGCTCTTAGGGATGGTGGCTTGGCAGGGCGAGGATCGGTGGAGCTCCAGGGTGGCACGGTGGATGCTGTGGAGGTGTCGACGAGGGTCGAGGCTGCCTGAGGTTCTCCCCCCACCTCTAGTGCAGGCGGCAGACGTTGCATCGGCGGGGGCGACGTTTCAGAGGCTGAGGCGAGGACGTGGTTGCTTGGGGAGGTCCGTGGTGAGGCGGCAAGGCTTCCTGAAGTGGTGGCCTGGAATGGACGTGATCGGAGACTTCTAGTAGCTTCCACGATAGGGGATCGACGGTCGACGATTGCAGGGCCGACAGTGGTATTCCCTTTGGCCACGGGAGGCCACGGAAGCCTCTCGTGAGTGATGGGGGTTCAGGGAGGAGGGGGAAGAGGGAGGAGAGGCCCTAGGGGCCTCTTCCCGTCTTCTGAGGCCATAGCCTTGTCGGTGGTGGTGAACCCACCACCAGAGGAGATGACGACGTCGGATAGGGGGGTAATAAACCTCGACAGGACTCGATCCAGAGGGCATGGACAAGCCTGACAAGACCTAAGGAGAAATTTTCAAGCTTGAGTAAAGGAAGTTACCTGAATGAATGCTGTTGTCTCCCTTGCGTGGCCGTCGGCGACAGCGTTCCTTAGGCGGAGGTGCTCTGGTGAAGGAGGCTTGGGCGTTCTAGGTTGCAAAAGGATGGAGGAGGAGCTTTTGGGTGATTGCAGGGTTGTTTGGGGTTGCCTCCTCTGGGTTTTCCAACCGCTTCCTCCTTGCTGTCGGTAGTGGGACGTTTTTAAACGCCAGTGGATCTTCCAACGTCTTCCATTCCTCTCTTAAGTGAATGAGTGTTGTTGGATCGGTCCTGGTTAGAGGGTTGGTCGGGGATCATGTGGGAGGAGGAGTGAGTGTCGGAGATTGTGGGAGTCGTCAGGAATTGTGGGGGTCGTCAGCGGTGAAAGGAGTGTCGGAATTATTTTTCTGGTTTGCGCAAGTTTTGGTTGAGAAATGAAATGGGTGTTTTGGGCTTACGGAGTGGGTTTTTATTTTCTTAAGGGTTTTAAGGGATTTTAGTTTTAGGTTTTTATTATTTGTTTTGGTGATTTTAATTTAGGTTTAGGGTTTTAGTTTTAAGTTTGATTAAGTGATTTTAATTAGGACTTTTGGATTTTAATTAGGGTTTTGAGTTTTAGTTTTAAGTTTGATTAAGTGTTTTCAATTAAGACTTTTGGATTTTAATTAGGGTTTTGGGTTTTATTGTTTTAAGTTTAATTAAGTGATTTTAAAGTAGGGTTTTTGGATTTTAATATTTTAAGTTTCAAATGGATTAGATTTAAGTTTAAATGGGTTTGGTTTATTGATTTAAGTTTTGGATTTGATTAATTTTAAATTTAGATTTAATTAGTTTTTACTTGATTTAATTAAGGACTTAGTTTAATTTTTGATTTAAATGGTCTTTATTAGGGATTTAATTTAGATTTTGATTTAATTGTCTTTTATTAGGGATTTAATTGGTTTTTTGCTTGATTTTTGTTTGGATTAGGGTTTAGATTTAATTTTCAATGGATTTTATTGTGTTTTACTTGATTAGGCTTTTAATTAGGGTTTTTGTTGAATTAATTTGAGTTTTAAATGGTTTACATGTATTTTATTTGATTTTGATTTTAATTAGGGTTTTCACTTAATTAATTTGGATTTTAAATGGTTTGAATGAATTTTATTTGATTTTGGTTTTAATTAGGGTTTTTACTTAATTAATTTGGATTTTAAATGGTTTACATGTATTTTACTTGATTTTGATTTTAATTAGGGTTTTTATTTAATTAATTTGAGGTTTTTTATTGGTTTAATTGGATTGATAAAAGTTTTTACTTAATTAATTTGGATATTAAATGATTTGAGTAGATTTTATTTGATTTTGGTTTTAATTGAATGTTTTATCTTAATTAATTTGAATTTTAATGACTTAAGTGAGTTTTATTTTAGTTTGGATTTTTAATTATGGGTTTTTGCTTAAATTAGGTCATAGTGGGTTTGTGTGGGTTTACATGGGCTTGAGTGAGTTTGAGTGGGTTTAGGTTGAGCTAGGGTTTAGGTGGAGTTAGGATTTAGGTTTGGTGGTCGCAACCAGAGTATCTTTTCAGAGGAGTTTGTCGTCAAGTGAAGCAAAATTGGGATGTCTACAAATATAATTTATACGTGTTTCAAATTAGATTTATATTTTGGTAACCAAGTTAAATAGTTTTAATCTACATGATTTTCACTTATTCCAATATTAATTCTATTTTTTAACTAAATCAGATTTTCTTATTATACGTAGTTATTCACCTAAAAATGAAAATCACTTCTAAATAGAATATTAGTCAATTCTCAAGGGCACAAAAAGACTAGACCAAATGAGACTCTTATTTGAAAAACTTCTACTCCTTTAGCATGGAATAACAAATACCATATGGATATATCATATATGTAAAAGAAACAAATTATTTGAAAGAGTTTTTCTGAACACTAGAAAGATATGGAGCAAAAGGCATCACCTCAATGGAATCTAAGTAAAAACATTAATACTCATGTAAAAATCAAGGTAATAATCATGAAACTCGTTTTAAAACATCAAAATAAAAAAGTGAAAAGGATAAACATTCAACCAAGGTTTACCTTGTAATTAGGGAGAAAAAAGTAGAATAAAGGATCGAAATTGCCGGAATCGTCATCAGAGATCCGACAAGAAACTATCAGTTTATAAAATTGGCTATGGTTTTGAAATGCCAAGCAGTGTTATTGCTCCTTGGCACCTAGGTGGGCGCCTTAATAACTTGGTTTAAGACTTTTTCCTTCAAAAAAAAACATATAATAAAAATAAAACCAAACCAAAGACAAACCAAAATTTCATTATTTAAAGTTTCTTAGGAGTGAACAGATTTATGCATTACAACCACCATAGGACCTAGTTTACATTACAACCAGCACCTGAATTAATCTCTCTTAAATTGCATGGTTTAATCAAATTTCTTAGTTCGCCTAATTAGTTTCAATGGCATTTGGTCAGTTTTTTGAGCAAGAATCACTCCCCTTACCTTCACCAAGATACGCACTCCAAGCTGCTTTTCCCTGAAGCCAGTCATTTCTGTGAGAGCCCGATGTTTTTTTTCGAACCCTTATACTGATGATTAGACAAATAAAACACTGGGAAAGTTCAACAGCAATTAATACCTTTCTGATTTAGATTTGGTAACAAGTAGTTTTTTGCTCCACTCTTATTTCAGGAGGCTCGGGCAGCAGGATGTCGCACAAGGGCTGAAGCTGATGCGTATCTTGCACAGAAGAATAAAAGGGAATCGGAATTAAGCACACATAGGGCAAAGGAAAGCAGCCAGATAAGTAGCAGTAAAGTATTGCAGAAGGCAAACCGGCCAATCAAGGGTGAATGTGATGGGAGCCCTGGCAGTGCTGGTGAGCACAAAATAAAAGGTCTTCTTGTGTTAGACAACAGTAATTCACTTGACGAGTGGAACATCACAGGGCTTCCGGGAGTCGACTTGCTTAGTGATGCTGTAAGTAATAATTCAACGAAAATATTGTTCCTACAGTGCTGTAACCTTTTTTCATTTTTTTTATTTTGAAATTTCAAAAATAATTAGATCAGTTTGTCAATTTGTCAGTTATCTATCACATGTTCTAATGTTAGTAACATTGGAGTATTTGCTTTGATGCCTTTTGGTATCAGTTATAGATCTATTAATTGCAGGATATATTCTTAGCTTCTTTTTTGTTGACGTTTTCAATATTCTAATATCACATTATTGCTTCCGTGAGAATGTTGGCATAGCAATAGATTTTGTTTGCCATCAGCCTGCTAAACGTATTTTTCTTGAAGAAAATAAACCTAGCATGTTAACTCTATGGAATATTGATGTTTTGCAGGAGAAACGGTTTTGCTGTGGGAACAGACTTCTGCCCAGTCATTATCTTAAGATGCAGGAGGTTTTAGTGAATGAGATACTCAGGGGTACCATACTTAAGAAAGCTGATGCCCATGGTCTCTTCAATTCCAAGGTGGATCCACAAAAAATTGATAATATATACGACATAGTATTAAGAAAATTGGATATGAACGAGGATTCATCCGTAGTTTAGTTCTACCGTTTGTAGCTCTTCTTTATTCTTTAAATTTGTATCATTGTATCATGTATCAAAAGGCTTGATGAGCAGTGCTTATGTCTGTTACATTGGGCCCGTTTCTCTGCCTGTATTTTGTAACAATTGGTCAAGGCGCAATAATGATGATGATTGCTTGAGTTAGTTCCTTCACGATTTAAAGTTGTATATATCATTTCTCGGATAATGTATTTATTTTTCTTTTCAATTAAAGTTTTTCTTGTGCTAAAAAAGCACAAGGTGATGCAAAACTGATTCTTAGAAGACCTATGAATGTATGATTCTGTATTGCTCCAATGCTTATTCATGATCGTACCATATTGACATAGCATTCGATCTTGCCTTGAAACAGGGAAAACTCATGAACGTTTATTCCATCAAGGATGGGTTTCTGTTCCAAGTCAGCATCTGCAGCAGGCACAGAGCGGTAATGTGATTATGATGGGAGGATTATTGGGTTGTTAATGAGGATTAAGTCGGGGGTGGATTGTTCGAGGGTTTTGGGAAAAAACAGCGAGATTGAAGCAACGTAGTGAGGTTGATCAAAGCTGAGGTGCATAAGAAAATTTAACCAGATTCGATCGAAGTGCATCATAATCTTGATGACAATTAACACCTAACTAGTGCAGAGAGGACTCACTTGTGCAGTGAAAAGTTGTACGTTTAACTAGGTCCCAATCTACACTGCACAAGCGGCGTGAACCAATTCTTCTCTCTCATCAAAGCAAAGTTGTTCCTGGACTGGTCGTCGTCGACACTCTGTTCGCTCTCTGGTCCACAACGCCTCTAGATTCAAGTAGCAAGCATTCAAAAATCGACTGTTAGAGGAGGATGTGAAGGATTATTCGTTGGAGACTGCATTCTCCTCTATTTCGGCAGCTCACCGACGCCACTATTCTCTTAATGAGGTAGATGATCGACAGGTATGCTTTCCTGTTAAAACACCCGCCATTCCCTCCTCTCTAGTCCTCGATTCGGAGACTTGCCCTAGGGAAAGTTTCGATCTGCATATTGGCGGGTCGTTAGTGTGCCCTCGTTCTCATCTTCCATGATTTGCTTTGGGGAGATTCGCCACTCTTGGAGAGGTGAGGGACATTATTTCTCAAATACCTTCTTGAATCTGTATGTTGATCTTACTATTAGAATCAATTCTTTATTTCCTTTTAGTTTTGGTAACCTTTCGCTTTGTATTTTTAGCAATGGTATTTATAATGGTATTCGTCGGGATATTGTATGCTCTGTTGTTAAGATTTACTTTGATCAACAATGTTCTAAGGAAGGGGCAAGTCTCCAGTCGGTCCCTTTTCACTCTGGATGTGGTAGAGTAGATGATTTGAATGAGATCTCTGCCTGGAGATCTACTTTGCTTAAAGATCATGTTAATATCTCGACGGATTGGCCTCTGTCCCCCTCAGACGTCCTCTTTTTTCTGGATGCCTCATCTAGGGTTAGCTCCTTGCTGATCGGACTTCGACGGCTCACTGGGGAAGACGCTTCGACTTGGGGCGTCTCCCGAGATCATGATTGCCTGACGACGTCATGTAGTAACGTCTCGTTATCTGTGTGGAATTTTTCCACCTTTTCTCCTCTCAATCCACTACCTTATAACTCAATTAATCACCCCAATTGGAATTTAAACGTTAAACAATATCGAGGGGGGGTTAATGATGTCATTAACTATTGCCCTGATCCACTCGCTGAGATGGCTCCTGAGTCGAATCGGGCGGGCTCGCCTCCATTCCGCTAAACTGCATTAATTCCGGATACAATACCTGACAGAAACTCTTCGTATTCTTCTTCGGGCACCATCCATATCTCTGACAACGGGATTTCGTCTGAAAAGGAGTCCTGGCCTCTGTCCTGAATTACTTCCTCCTCACGTAACCTTTATACCTGTGTTTCAACTTTTACTATCGTTGGTTCCCGCTTCACTCCCTTTACCTCTCCTACTAGAAATACTCAGGAGATTCAAGACTCTTTTAGCTCCCTTATGACCTTTTCTCCTGCGATTTCTACGAAGTCCTCCTCCACTGTTGAAGACTTTCTGGATCACTGGGAAGTGATTTCCTGAAAAAGGAATATTTCGTCCTTGGTAAGTTTTTGTAGAAAACATGGGAGATGTTTTTCTTGTGGCCTCCATGGCCACACAAAGAGATATTGTAAATATAAAGGTTCATGTTTTAAATGCTCATCCCTCACTTATTCTGTAGCCATCTGTAAATTTCTACAGGATTCTAATCCCATCACTGCTCCTGTGACGATGGCTGGGCTCACACCTCATGCCCCAAACACTCTTCCCCATATTTAGACTGTCTATGAACAACTACATTACCTATCCTGTTGTGCGATTGTTACCTTCCATTCTCCACATCTGTCAAAATTTACTTTGGAGGAGTACCTTCGTATTAACTGGCCTGCCTCCACTTTCGTAGAAGTTCGGGATTTTTCAACCGGTAAATTACTGATTAAGTTTGCTTCTACCTCTTTCCGAAATGAGGCCTCCAATGCCGTTTTTACTCTGAAAGAAGATGGTATCTGGATAAGATTGGAGGGTATACTCCATCACCTCTGGAACATTAACCTTTTCTCCCATATGGTCTCTGAATTTGCTAATATTCTGGAAGTGGATACCTCCTTAGATCGATTTAAGTTCCTAGGTTTCTCTAAAGTTAGGGTCCGCCTGCACCCTTGCAAAGAAATCTCGGACACTAGATTGTTTGCTTTTGGAAGGTTAGTTTACCCCATCAAATTTTGACACTGTTGGGATCTATGTCCCTCTTCCTCTTCTGCCTCTGCCGCTCTTCCTCCTTGGCTTAATAAGACTAGCACACCTTCTTCCTCTGCTCCTAGGAGGTTACCCCCTACTCGTAGGCCTCTCAAAAAAATAAGGGGTGGAGGGGGTGGCAAAACCGGTAAGGGTCCTCAACTTGGAAAAAATGTTTGGACTAGGAATACCAACCCTTCCTCATCAGTACAACCCACCTCTGCCTCCATTTCTGCGGGCCTTCTCCCCACTCCTAACATCCCTTCATCCGGGGCTCTTCTTGTTCCTGTCCCTGCCACGGATGTCAGTACAGCAAAGAATTTGAGACTATCCGAAGCTATTAAGTTTGTGGAAGAGGAAATACGGGCTAGAAACATTTCCCTAGCAAAGTTCAAGAAGGTCTTGGTAGTTTTTGATTGCTTAGAGCCGGATGACCTGGGCTCTAGCACTGTTGATAGGCTCTCGTCCCAACCAACTACACCCATACATGCTCCAGGTACTTCTTCCCCTTATCTTGAGCATACTGATGAATCAAGTAATCTCTCTTGCACAAATTTTGTCTCTGCACCTAAATCTATTTGTGTAGAGGATTCTTCTAGTAGTGATACAGTTAATGAGGTACTAAACTGAGACTCATATGATCATTTCAGAACTTTTTGTAATGATATTGGTATTAATTTACAAAATTTAGATGAAACTAAAGAATTTCTAAATTTGGTAAGAGCAGACCAAAGACTAACTCCTGTTAACCTAGATATGTTACACAACATTGTGGAGAATTTTACTTTTCTTCGTTTGTCCCATGTTTTCTCATGATCATTGCTGCCTGGAACATTAGGGGACTTGGAAGTAGTCGGAAAAAAAGGACGGTCAGGAATTTTATAGGAATGAACAATTGTGATATAATTATCATCAGTGAAACAAAAAAAGGAAATTATAACCCCTCCTTTCTTAAGACTCTGGGAGGAGGAGAATAAGCAATTGGACTCCTATGCCCTCATTAGGAGCTTCTGAAGGTATTTTAATTGGTTGGGGTGATAGAATTTTTAATATAATATCCACCTATCTAGCCACTTATAGTCTCTCAATTAGATTTAAAAACTATAAGGATGGACTGGAATGGTAGCTCACTGGGGTGTATGGACCCTGTGAACCTAGACTTAAAATTGACTTTCTAATTGAATTAGAAAATTTGAGCAAAATGGTTAATGCTAATTGGGTGATTGGGGGAGGGGGACTTCAATATCATCAGATATTCTTTTGAACATTCATCAAACTCTGGTTTATCTCTTGTCATGACAAAATTTAATAATTTTATAGATCACAATCTACTAATGGACCTCTCTCCCAACAACTGCCAATACACCTGGTCTAATTTCCAATCTCCTCCAACCATGGTTAAGTTGGACAGGTTTCTGGTCTCCCCAGGTTGGGCAAATTTATACTCTAACTCTTTGTGTGTTGGTAAGGTTAGGGTTGTTTCAGATTATATTCCTATCTTGCTTGACACTAAACCTAGGGATTGGGGGCCTACTCCTTTTAAATTCTACAAGTCCTGGTTATGCATGGAGGGATTTCATAATTTCATCACTAACAGTTGGACAAACTCTGACATCATTCTTAAATCAGAATCTCCCCTGGCAAATTTTGCATTTAAACTTAAAAGTCTGAAGATTCATATCAAGAATTGGGCCATCCCCAGGAGAGAGGAGAGAAGAAAGAGATTAGAATACATAGAATCTCATATCATGAGGATAGATCACATGGCTGAAACTCAAACACTTGACAATGTTATTTTGAACATCAAGGAAAATTTTAGAATTGAACACCATAGCCTCCTTTTAGAACAAGAAACCTACTGGAGATAAAAATCTGAAGTACAATGGTTAAAGGAGGGGGATTTGAACACTGCTTTTTTTCATAATATGTTTAAGTGTCGTAGAAGACTTAACACTATTTCCTTCCTTAAGGTCAATGGTATTTTACCGACTTCCCCTTCTTTGATTTGTCTTGAGCTTAAGAATTACTTTACTCAGCAATTTAATAAGCACTCTAGGGCTAGGGTATTTCTGAACTAGGAATCCCTACTTCCAAGGAAGATCACCAACCCAGATCTGCTTGAGAAAGAATTCACCATAGCAGAAATTAAAAAAAGTATTTTTGATCTTCCTAGAGATAAGTCCCCTGGTCTTGATGGATTCTCCTTAATATTTTTCTAGGAGTTTTGGAAAATTTTGTATCCTGATTTAATGGCAATTTTTCAAAAACTATACCAAGCTTCAGACCTTGATTTTCTCAAGCCAATAAATCAAACTTTTATTACTCTAATCCCTAAGAAAGAAAGTGCTGAATGTGTCAAAGATTACAGGTCAATTAGCTTACTCAATAGTACTTATAAGATCATTACTAAATGTTTGGCCACTAGGTTTACTCTTCCCCTTAATGACATAATTGATGACTCCCAATGTGCTTTTCTCTCTGGGAGATACATTGGTGACTACTTTTTGGTTGCTCAAGAAACCCTAAATTACATGAAGACTGCAAATGTCCTTGGGTTTATTCTGAAATTAGACTTTGAGAAAGCATTTGACAATGTGAATTGTGAGTTTTTACTGAGTTCACTTAGGGACTTGGTTGTGGTGACAAATGGCTTTCCTGGATCTCTATGTGTATCTCAACTGCTAGGTTCTCCATCTTAGCAAATGGATTCCCTATAGGATTCTTTGGTGCATCCAATGGGCTTAGACAAGGGAACCCTCTGTCTCCCCTTTTATTTATTGTTGTCTCCCATATTTTGAATAGGATGTTGTCACTGGCAGTAAATAAAAAACTTATCTCTGGGATCCAACTCCCAAATGGGGGTCTAAATGCGATTAATATATAATATACTGATGCTACTATCCTCTTTCTCTTCTCAGGAAAAAAAACAACTTGATAAATATTAAAAGAATCCTTTATTGTTTCCAGACTTGTTCTGGACTTAAGATTAATTTCCAAAAGTCCTCCTTGACTGGTATTGGCGTCTCTGGGACACTAGTAGACCAAGGGTGTGATATCCTAGGATGTCAAGTTGGAATTTTGCCAATTACCTACCTAGGCCTTCCTATGTACCATAGAAAGGCAACATATAAGGACTGGACACCAGTCATTGAGAAGATCTCAAATAAACTGTCAGTATGGAAGGCAAAATCCCTTTCTTTAGGGGGAAGATTAACCTTGGTAAACACTATTTTATCTACAATCCCAACCTACTACCTTTCGGTACTACGCCTTCCCTTAAGGGTTGAAACGGAAGTCAACTGACTTAGAAGTAGATTTCTTTGGCAATCTGCTTCACCTAACAATAAGGGGGTATCATTTCGTACAATGGGCAACCTTATGTAGGTCTAAAGAACATAAGGGATGGGGCATTATTAAAATTAGGAATTTCAGTGTGGCCCTTAAATGTAATCTTTTATGGAAATTATGGACATGTGCTCCCAATCTAAAATGGCCTACTCTTTTAAAAGCCAGATCTTGTTCTAGATTTGGGTCAGGGGCCTTTCTAAATTTATCAGATAGGAAATGCTCTCCAATTTGGCAAGAATTAAAGACTTGCTTCAACATTTTTAATTGTTTTACCTTATTTGAAGTAGGAAATGGTGAGGATACAATATTTTGGGAAAACAAATGGATAAATGGCACTCCTCTTAGACATGGAATTCGGACCGGGTCGGGTCGGCCTGGCCCATGGAACAGGCGGCCCGGCCCGGACCAGCCAGCGGGCGGCCCGGCCCATTTGTATAAGTCAATATGGAAGGCTTGGGTGCCACTTAAGATTAAACTCTTTACATGGCTTACAACATCAAGCAAGATACTAACAAAAGATAACATGAGGAAAAAAGGTTGGATTGGCCAGGACTTATGTATTATGTGTAATAACTATCGTGAAACTGTTTCATATTTGTTCATGTATTGCTCTTTTGTATCTGCAGTTTGGAAATTCTTCATTAATAACCCTAAGTATCCAGTGTTTTATCATATTGATGATCTCTTCAGATATAAGCCTCAATGTCTTTTTACTTTATCTGACTTTAGATGGAATGTGCTTATTCAGATCGTGATTTGGAATATCTGGAAGGAAAGAAATAGTATAATTTTTCGTAATGCAGTTAACTCATGTAGGTATATTATACTTCAAATTATTTTCCTTATGTATGCCTAGCAGCAAATTTAGGTATAAGTTTTGAAAGAGAAGCTTTACCCCAATCTGTCACGGACATGCAAAACTTCTGGAGCATGGATCACCCTCATATGGAAATATCTGCAATTACAAATCCTGTGCCCTCTCTCAACAAACATCCCTGTTGAAGCTACACCCTCAGCTCATAACTCCAACGAAGACCTTTCTGCATAACTATCCTCCTTTTAATCACTATCAGTGGTCTTTTTGAGTTGGAGTTGTAATTTAATTATTTTTGAACGATTCCGGCCAGATATTCATCTAAATGGTCGAGTTACTTTTGGTTTTTATTGGATCTTCTGGATCCTAGGCTACTGTGATACTTAGAACTGACTTTTTGTTCTTGGTGGTGGACTCATAACCAAGATATCATTTATAATATTATTATCGTTACCAAAAAAACAATTAACGCCTAACCACCTGCTGAAGACACTGAAGCCACAATCATGGAATACAACTCGTCACTGGACCACAACTTCACAGTAACAGCTAGAGTGAAGGAAACACAGGAGTTGCAATTCTAAAGAGAATGAACTATAGTAATTCCGTCTCTCGATTAAACGACTATGCGGCCAGCACGGCTGCAAAATGCTCCACCTCAGCAACAATCCCTACCGATTTACACCTCCAAAAAGCCACGATCAAAGTTGTCCAATATGCCCAATACCATGTGTATATTTGAAGGGCAATTAACTAAGATGATTCAAGCAACCATCTTTAAAGGTAAATAAATGACAGAGAAGACACAGAGAACACTAGCAAGTAGAGAGAGTGCTGAACACCTACCACTAGCCACATCATTTTCTCTTTGAAGGAGATCACAAAGTACATTGCTTGTTTTCTGCATAATTTGGTTCTTTTCTACAGCTAAGATAACGAAGATTTCCAGAGATTAGCTGCTCACAACTGCTCAAACCAAGATATTGTATATACATTTACAAGAAAACTTGGTACCGTTTCAGACAACAACCTCACAAATAACGGTGGAAATATATGTATATGCAACACTAGTAGACACAGCAGCTAACACATCACTAACCATATGTCACTAACATACAGGTTCTTGCTACCCATGCAGTTGTGGCTCCACTCCAACTGATTTCAGTGTCTCCACTCTCCGTTACCTGTTGACTAAAAAGCAGAAACCGGATCAAAACTACAGGAAGAAAAGCCATAAACCATGCAGGCTAAGGAATTAAAGACAAGCATTAATGGGATCCCACATGAGGAAGGGGCTTGGCCTGATCATCGGATCAATAATTCACACCCGGATCTTGTAAGACCTCCTTATGAACTTGTCGGCCTCATCCACGACGTAGCCGGGTCAGTCACCTCCAGTACCGTCTCCCTCTTCTTCTTACTGACATGAACATTCAGTGAGTATACAAGATGGCGCTCCACAGTGTACAATCCAAAGGAGGCCGAGAGGACAATCATTCCCACAACTACAAAAACTGGCGTAAACTCTGGCTTCGACAACCTATCAACATAGCAAAAGAAAATAATCATTATTTCTAGTGGTTGAGAGGCTGTGAATTGGCCATACAACAGTACCATCCCTTGACCAGTGAATGGCTGAAGTATTCAGAAGCTGTTGGAGCATATGCCTTGGCTTTCGGCTGCGTTAATGTCGCAAAGCCACGGGTTGCTTTCTGTTGTAAATATGTCTTGAATTATATCTTTGTTTAGGGTTAGTTTGGTCATTTGACCAGTTAGGTGTCCTAGTATTTAAGAAGGCTAAGGCACAGAATATGTAACTTCTTTGACATAATGTAGCATTATTTTGTCTCCATCTGTGTGGAGAAAACTCCTCCCTCTTCTCTCCATGTCTAGGGTTTCATGTGAGGTTCGTCTGTGGGGGAGGGTTTGGATGCTTGGGATGTGAGCATCGTTCGTGTTCTCT
>JAMKQA010251790.1:0-18930 GCA_024699735.1 Posidonia australis
GGTGCGGGAATCGGAGTTTCTAGCCGTGCATCGAGATCCTAGAGGTGAGCCTTGGTTACAGTCCTTTTGTTCTGTAATTTGTGTAATTAGGCTTGTGATGCTGTTGTTTGGTAGCGTGCCCGGGTTCAGGGCGTTACAGTAGGTTGGAAGTGTATATAAGATCAAGTTCACAAGGGTGATTTGACCTCCCAAAGAGATGTGTTTACCTTTTGAGCTTTCTGATCTTCTTTCCATCTTATCAATGATAGGGTTCCAAGAGGAGGAGGGGTTTTTGTAGTGCAGGGGGAGACCAAGGTATGATATTGGCAATGATGTGGATTCGCAACCAAATATTTCCTTGACGTGAAGTGTCAATAGATGAAATTCCAATTCCAGACAAGGAAGACTTTTGGAAGTTAATTTTAAATCTGGAAATAAGTTGAAAGTAACAAAGGATTCTTTTTAAGATTACAGTGGCAATCAACATAAGAGGAGAAAAAGAGAATAGTATCATCTGCATACTAAATATTCAACATAGTTGGCCTAGGACCATTAATAGTAACGCGATGTAGGAGACCATTGGATTGTGTAAGTAAGAGCATATTATTTAGGATGTTGGTAACAATAATAAAGAGAATAGGATAAAGAGGGTCTCCTTGTTTAAGGCCATAGGAGGTAGAAAAATGATCACATGAGGTTCCATTATTCCAGAGAGAAAATTTGACAGTGGAAATGCAGGTCAGGATCTAAGCTATCCAGAGTTCTCCAAACCCAAGGCCTTGAAAGACATTAAGGAGGAAATCTCAATTAATATTATTGAAAATTTTTTAAAAGTACAATTTGATCAATACCCGGATACATGAGAGTTATGCATATAGTGTAAAGTTTCATGAGCATCACATAGCAATTAGTAATTTGTCTACTATTAATAAAGGCACTTTGGGAATCATCAATAAGGTCAGAGTTGATGGTCCTTACGTGGGAGGCGAGAGTCTTGGTGATAATTTTGTAGTTGCAGTTAACCAAACTAATTGGGCGGAAGTCTCTAATGTAGTCCACGTTAGACTTGTAAAGGGCCAGAGTAATTAGAGTTTAGTTGAGAAATTTGATGACCTCACAACAGTCATTATTGTAAAAAACCTCAAAGAGAGAGGTGATGTCTATTTCAATAAGGTCCCAGAAGTGTTAGTAAAAGCTTATAGGAAATCCGTCAGGCCTAGGACCCTTGCCACCATTGAGGGAGAAGACGTTCTCGTTAATCTCAATAGAGGAGAATGGTTTTTCTAACCAATTAGGGTTAGAGAGCTTGGAAGGGAGAAGAAGGTCTTAATTGATGTTGTTTCGAGAGTTTCTGAATCAAGTGAATAAGTTGTGGAAGAAACCAACTATAGCATTAATAATGAGTTGTGTAGATTCTGTACTAGTGCCCTGGACAATAAGAGAAGAGATGGAGTTCTTTTTGCCCCTACACGAGGCAATTTTAGGGAGGAAAGATATCTTGTTCTCTTCTTTCTTGAGCCATTGAATGCACAGGCGCTGCTTCCAATATATTTCTTGAGCAAGGAGGATGAGGATGTTAGAGTGCTCTTTTTGTAGGAGAGTTCTAGAAATCTCCCCATCATCATTAAGGGGTTGGGCTTTAGTAGAGAAAGCAAAAGTTAGTAAATGGAGCTAAATCATAGAAAGATAGGCTTTCCAAATGTCAATATTAGATAATTTGTAGGTTTTAATGTCCTATTTAAGATGCTTGAGTTTGAAAGATACTTTTAAAAAGGGCTCAGAAATGAAAATTATTATCTATGAAAGTGAAATTAAGAGAAATGGTATAAGTTTATATTCAAACCTACAAGAATATCGCTAGCATAGCTGACAACAGGTAGGTAATCCCACTCAAAGAGAGGGTTGCCATAAAGAGACCTCAAGAGCTGAGTAAAATTTTCACGCTTAGTTTCTTGAACAATTAAAATATCTATTTTAGATTTGTTTAAAAAAATCTTGATAATTATTTTCTTGAGGGAGCTACCCACACCTTGAATATTCTAGGATGATATAATTATTAAAAAAAATGATTAAGCAAATCAAAGAAAAGGAGAGGGAGCTAGATGAGATTTGATTGGCAAGGTTTAGATTCAAAAGGGAATCTAAGCGGGAAGACATGTCCTCTATGCCATATAGGGGAAGATTTTGCTGTGATCTAATCTTAATGAGGAATTCCTTGGTTTCATTCACCAAAGTTAGATTGATACCAAATTTACTACAGGAAGAAGATAAATCAGTGTACTTATCGCAAGAGAGAATTGAATTAGTAAGATTTTTAGGGTCATTAATCAAGTGGAAAATGTTGTGGTTAAGGGAAGAGTTGGGCGATTGGAGGTGGAGATCATTGTTTTAGATTGAAGTGAAAGTAGAGTACTACAGCTCTATCGTGACTCCCTCATTTTCCAACACACGATATAATGCTAGGATGCATTTCTCTTTCGCCAAGTCTAGCTCCTTGGAGGTTGGGGGTGGAGTAGGTGATACCTCGATCAAGTCATTGTGGGGAGAATTTAAAGCTTAAGTATTGTTGCCTGCACCTATTGCCATCAGGGAGGAGGGCCAAGAGAGTGTAGCATGGCTAGTTAAGTCATAGAAAGATCATAAGCCGAAGTGGATATGGGATTGGCGATTGACGTGCGCGAGATATTCCTCCTGCTAAGGCTAGAAGATATAGGAGCAACATTTGAGATCGTCCTATTTATAACATTAATGAGCCCAACAACATTTAAGATCAGTAGAATGGACTTAGCTCTGGGCCATTAACATGGTTAGAGTTGGAGGTTCCATTAATGAATTGTACTATGTTGCTGGAAGGAGAGAGAGAAATCAACACTGATTCAAAAATTCCCGCCCATGGGGGGACGGAGATAGATCTTCAGCAAGAGTCAATGAGTTGCTATCAGTGTGAACATTGTTCACATTTGGTAGAGAGGGTGGGTGCTCATTGTTGGGCAAACCAATGTCAACACTGACAACAAACATGTTCCTCATATTGATTACAAGAATCTAGTTTTGGAAAGAAGAAGATATCATGCATGTTACTTTTATACGATGGCATGTACAATTGAGTATAAACTCAAAGCTTATTTTGACTATTGAGACACAACTTTAGTACTATAATAGACAATTAGTCTCATCTCACTACTTGGGTGAAAAGGTTTGAAGTAGGGGGAGGAACTTGTGGTACTTAGCGAAAAGTGACTTAATAGCTTTGGTAGGCTTTATTATTACTTGAAAGGGTCACGTATCATGTAAACCAGGGTTGACAGAAGATTTGTAAAAAAATTATGGCTTTTCCAACAATATGACTCCAATAGGGTTCAAATCTAGAAGGATGATGTGAAACCCGCTTTCCCTAGTCAAGCTACTTGAGTTTGTTAGTGTAATGATCTAATATAAGTTATAATTCATAACAAGTATACAAATGCCAATAAAGAAATTAGTGTTAAGGTAGGCTAGCTAGATTTGTTAATTCTTCTTCTTTTTGTTAATGTATAGGGAATTTTTATTCCCATAATGACCCTAGTTCTAGGCAACTTCTAACACTTCAAAGAGTCATGCAAGAAAAGATTGTGATGTTGGTCAAGTGTTGCATTCAATAACCTAGAATCACCCAAATTTATCTATTTAAGGACTATTAGTCTTTGATCTTTTTGCAAAAATAGAAGATGGGAGAGAAATGGAGAAGAAAGAACATGCATGGTAGAAAAGAAAAGAAGGTTTAAAGTTGTAGATACCTTGGTTTTGCGGTCATCTATCGATGTAGTCATCCAAAAGAATATAATCCAGCTGCTTAAGAAAGCTTCTTTACACCTTAAATCCATTAAAATTCACCACCAAATTACTCAAATATATCCTTGGTCCAAATGGTAAACCATGATCAAAGATCTATGGAGCTAATGAAACTTGGGAACTGAGTCACCCACATTGAATTTTGGGCCACTTGTCTCATTTAGCCTATTTTGAACCCAAGCAAGAATAAGTGAGCCTAATAAACCCAACACTAGGTATTTTCCACTCAAGATCGCAACTCTTACACATGGCACAAGCTGTCAAAGTTAGTTGAAGCTCAGTGTTCTCACTTGGCGATTGGCCTTTCCAGAGATCAGTTTGCTCGCTTGGTCATCGACATTCATTAGAGATTAGCATTGATGCTCAACAATTGACATTTCTCATAGATCAGTGTTCTTGCTCGACGATTGATCCTTTTCGGAGGTCAATTTTCTCGCTCGACGATTGACTTTATCAAAGATCAGTATTCTCGCTTGGTGAACGGCCTTTACAGAGATCAGTTTCTTGCTCGACGATCGGTGTTTCTCAGAGATCAGTATTCTCACTCAACTATTGACCTTCTTAGAGATTAGTATTCTCACTCAACGGGCGGTCTTCTCAAAGCTTAGTGTTCTCGCTTGACAATCAGCCTTCTCAGAGATAAGTTTTCTTGCTTGGTGATTGGCGTTCCTTGCTCGACGATAAGCCTTGATCATTGTTTGTCGCTCAACGTTTCTCACTTGGCACTCGACAATTGGCCTTCTTATATATTAGTTTTCTCGCTTGGTGATTAGTCTTCTCATAGTTTGCTCGACGATCAGCCTTCTTGAGGTTTAGTGTTCTTACTTGACGAGCGGTTTTATCAAAGCTTAGTGTTCTCACTAGATGATCAGTCTGCTCAGATGGTTGGCACGATTGCCTAGTGCAGTTACTAGGCACGAGCAATTGGTGCAGATGTGCCTAGTTTTTTACTGCTAACGGTAGATTTGTCCTATCACCTATTTACTTGAATTCCAAGGTTCGTTATTGGCTCGTACGAATATGAGATTGGTGTTTCATGTGTTTGGACCATTACATCTCCACTAAATCTCATCAAATCCAATCCAATCACTTAACTTGCAATCCAAGCCACTCATTTCATCCTATTGTCATCCAATGGCCTAAACACATGTCCACCCGTTATAAAACACATGGACCTCAACCATTATGGGGGTTAGATGTTGGTAGACATGAGAGAGCTTGGAGAGTAAGTGAAAAGAGAGAGAGAGAGCTTGGAGAGTAAGTGAAAAGAGAGAGAGAGAGAGAGAGAGAGAGAGAGAGAACCATTGCTATTACTCTCACCTCACTCTTGTGCCTTCTCCACCCCTTTTCTCCACCATATCAAGCCACCACCACATCGAGGCCAACCTTCCCTGACTTGAGGAGCTTGGTTGCAACAAAGAGAAGCTTCTTGGGGAACTCTTGATGCCCACTAGGCAACCTGGAGCTACGGAGGAAAAGATCAAGAAATTCTCACTAAGGATTCGTTTGGTAGAGCTTTTAGACAGTTTTTGAGCATATAGTTTCTCTTCGGAAGCTATAATGGTCTAACAGTTCTACCAAACATTATCAGCTTCTTAGAAACATGTAGCTTTTGGAACAGTAATTCCTTTACATTTCTAGAAGCTTAGTTACGAAAACTTCTAGCTAGAAGCTAGCTTTTGCACTTAGGTTCAAAAGCTAAGACAAGGCACTTTCATCTCATCCATTCTTTCGTAATGTTTGCAATAGTGTGGCCTTATTCTCCTCTTGTTTTCTTTTGATTCTCACCTTTGTGATGCCTCCATTGTCTCCTAGTTGAGACGTGATATGAGGATTTATTTGCTACATGGGTCCATGTTTATGAATTCCTAGTGTTTGTATGTGTGTGTGTATTTATGTATGTATGTATTCATGAATTCCTAGTGTTTGTGTATGTGTGTGTGTGTATGATTTCTTAATTTCCAATTAGCTTTGAATGGTCCCTTCCTCTTCTCTTCTCAATCCCAACATTGATGAACTTTTGGATGTAAGTCAAAGCCCAACTCACGTTAGTTTAGACCTCCATGAAGCAATATGGAAGCTCTCCCATGTGTTCATCATGTATTTGGTCTTGAGAACTCATGCTTGTAGTTTAGTTTTTTTTTTCGTACTTTGACATGTGTCCATCATTCCACCTGTGATTTCTAGACATTCAGGGTACTCTCTACTAGTCTAGGAAGCAAGTATGAAGTGGACAAGGCGATTGAATTCAAGTTTGGAAACTAGTCTAAGGAAACATAGGCACATTGAGAAATTGCAGACTATTGGCCTAGTAGGCCAGTACGGGCCCTCCATTTGATTTCCTTGCCCTATCACAGAACTCTTTAGTTTCTTTCTTGTTTGCATTGCATCATATACCAAACTTACTATTTGATCATGTTTTCTTGTTTCTACATATTTTATGATCTTCCGACATATTTTTGCATTGTTTCTTTAGTATCTTATTCATTTCTTTCCTCATTTACATTTCTTCCCTCACACACATGAGTGGTCAAATATAGAGAAATCAATGTTGTTCGGTGTGTAGGGGTGTCTAATTCCTTTTTCTTACATAATAGGAGTTCTTACTCCTCTGATCGTGAGGACTTTGTGTGTCTTCTTATTCCTTTGTTTCATCGTTTTTCCATGTTTTTCGATTTAATAGATTAGGTTGTAACTTATTTTCTTTTTTGATTTTTGAGTTTGAATCCAACTCAGGGATCACCCTTTGCATTCACTTGGCATGCGCTCGGATGTGTGTCATGATTCCATGGTCGCAAAAGTGAAACAATAATAGGTGGAAAATTGACTATAACTATTATATTGTTAATGTGGCCTACCAATGTGATTTTATGTTTCAATTTCCTTTTTATTATTTGAATATGGTTTTAAGTACTATCAACAAATATGTGAAATTGAAAATTCTTTTCTTTAATCTCTTAGTGAAAAGAAGATTTTAATGTTATTATTATCATTATTATTATTATTATTAGTAGTAGTAGTAGTAGTAGTACTGCTATTAGTCCTTGCAACTAAATAATAATAATAATAATAATAATATTTTTATTTTATAATACTTGCAACCAAATACTAATAATATTAGTGATATAGTTATCAAATCCCATCGTTTGAGTCTCATATATTTTTTATTTTTATTCATTTGAAAATTATTGAATATTTTTATTTTTTTATTGTAATCATATTTTTTATGATAGCCCCATTTAGTAAGCAAATGAATAAAAAGAATAAACATAAACCATCCTTTTTGTTGGTATTGTTGCTTCAACAAGTATATTTGAATCAATCCTTAACAAGAAAAGAAAAACGGATTAAAGAGTTATCTTATGGATCATGGAATATTCATCTTGGCAAGAAATTCATATCCATCTTGACGAGAATTTTTTATTACCAATTTATAAAAGAACACTCTTGTAGTCTCTTTTTTCTTTAGGAAATCGTTAACGTCGCAACAAACTAGGCCTCCTAGGCCGAACCGCTTATTAAGGCCCAGCCAGGTTACGGCCCAATCTGGTTTAGGCCTCGTCTCATTCACCTTCACCTTCACCTCTCCTTTCCTTTCCACTTTTCTTTCCTCCGAGCTCGCGAATTGTCCACTGCGAGTCTGCGACGCGTCCATGACGGCAGCCGCCGCAGCCGGCGGAAGCCCCCGCCGATCTACGCTGTTCTCGCTCCTGTGTTTACTGTTGATCGCTTCTTCTTCTCTTGCTTATCGCCCCGGGGACATAGTGCCGATGAGCAAGGCGGGGCAATACCACGGGGTGAGGTTTCTCTGGGTCACGGCGGGGAAACAACGCCAACTTGTCCTTGATTTGTTTGTGATTTCTTTTTTTTTTATCCTATCTCTCCGATTGATTAATCATGGCGTCTGGTTTTGGAGATTCGCAGTCCAGAACTTCCTGGTTCGACGTCATCGGCCGGCACTGCCCCGTCTTTGCCGTCAACCGGGAGGTATGAGTGCCGAATTGGTATCTAGGGTTTTCTTTTTTTATTTATGGTGATTTACTCTGTGCATGAGGTAATTGTGTGTTTGATTGGCAGGTTTTGATTCCGATTGCGAAACCTACTGGCTACACTGGTGCTGATCCGTATAAAATGTAAGGGTTATTGTTTTTTAAAGAAAATTTTAGTGTTCTACGCTAGTTACGTTTCTAGCTTGAATGGTTTTGTAATGATGGAAAATCATGATGAAACATAGCCTGTAAGATGTGCAATATCAAGTGGAGCAGGAAAAATATGCTGTTTTGAGCTATCAAAGTTTAAAACTTAAAAAAAAAATCTAGCCAGTTAGGGTTTCAATAGTCTGGATCATGTTCCCATCCAGTCTGGTTGGGACACTTGTATGGCCTTTACTCTTTAGTTATCTCCCTATTAAGTACTCTTTGTGGTGTCATTTTTGGGTGTTGGCTTGATTTTACATTATCAAGTAGAGATCAGAGAGAGCAGACTCAGAGGTGAGTTGGTGACTGCGGAGAAATGAGGGTGTTTTGGAATTTTTATATGTGATTTGGAGTTACTAGCCTCTTGGATTCTCATGAACTGCAGTTTATCAAAGTTGTCACCATGTTATGAGCCTAACTTTGTGCAGTGGGGATTTGGAGCATGACACTGCTATATCAGACTTTGCCTTTTATGAATTTCTAAAAGTGTTCATAGCATTTTTCCTGCCCAAATTTTAATGGAGTGAAACCATATGCCAGTTCTTTCCAAGTTGGACATGAGAAGTTTCATATTCCATGGCTTTATGTGATAAACCGCAAGAGCTCTGAGGTTCCGATGATCGATGTACATTTGGTAAGGCTTACTTTGTAAGATGATGAGGCACCTTTATTTTCTGTTGTCAGGCAACAAGTTGAATGTTTCTTGGTCACAAAAAGTTTGCAAATGAGGAGTAACATTTCCATGTGATGTGTTGCAGAGGTACTCAGGGAGCGACTTGCATGGTGTCGTAGCTAAAGTTGTTGACATGCCTCACCATTGTAATATACCTTTCACCAACCAAATCATCATTATTTTTTTTATGTCTTTTAAGTGACAACTACTAAAGATGTCAAATATGTTTATTAACTTAAAACAAAAGGACACAGGTGATGACTGGCATTGTGCTTTATGCATATCAGTAGCACAATTTTTTACTCAAAAAATAATCAGTTCCAGGATAGAAAAGGATGCTCTTGATACTGTTGCACATGTATAAAAAGTTTTAATCCTATACCAAGACATGCCTATAGTTTCTAAGCTTGTCACTAGGTGACTCCTACCTATGTTTTTCTACCCCTTTCTGCACAACACACAATTAAACAGCATATCATACCATATCATGGCTTCACTCATATTAACACTTCGCCATATCACTATGACATGTGTTTAGTTAATTTGAGATGAAAATCATGTTCATGCTTATATTTTTTTTTGTTGATGCGGCAGATATTGAGGTTCACCCAGATATTCGTAAGCAGTTCTGGAGTCCTGAGCATTGGCCAAAGCATGTGCTAATCAGATATACCTGGTCAGTATCTGAAGGATCACCCTATTATACTTTATACAAAGCTTGTTGCATCACTGTAATTGTGAATTCTTCATTCTAAATTGGTCTCTTAATATAATTGCCATCTTCCATAAAAAAGTCATTCTTTTGCATGTACTCGATGCTTCACGTACATGATTAGTGTCCAGAAAATGTGGATGGTCATGTGACACTATTATTAGCAGGTAGAGTAATGTCCTTTTAAAAAAAAAGCTTGCATTTTAGATTATTTAGCATGAGTTTACCTGGAAATTTGCTACATAATGGCTTATCTATTGAATCCAAATGCTCATGCATAGAGGGTTTTGAATTATTTACAGATTAGGTGATGTGTTATTAACACAAAGAACACAATGATAATGGAATCAAACTACAATATGATTTTCATGTAATTGGAATTCCAATTCCAATCACAAACAATACTTAATGTCAGCAACTAGAAGATAATATCATTAATAACTATCAATAAACACGTGATTCCTCTACTAAAATAAGACAAAATATAATAAACAAAAACACTAAAATATTCCTAAAATATCTTAAGATAATACATAAAATAATATTTTAAGACCGGTGATACCCTTAAAATATCTTAAGATAATACGTAAAATAATATCCTAAGATAAAAATAAATCTTACGATAAAATAACTAATTTTCTAAATACCATCTTACTAATTATCTCAAAACTATCCTCATCATTCTCTCTCACTAAGAAGAACTTGATTCTAATGAGTTATGTTTATGATGTTACTCTAATAGATCTATGAAATTGACAACACAATGGAAGCACAAAAGATAATGTTAAAAATTTTTTTTTGCAGAGATATCTGTAGACAAAGAGAAAGTCAAAGGTATCTTGAGTCTCTACAAGTAATAATCCTTCGCATTAGAAAGTAGATTTATATAGAAATTAGGTAGTAAGTATAAATAGGTCCAACGATATGCTAGTGAGAACATGGAAAAGTTTAGTAAGTTTAATATGAAGGCCTTGAAATAGGTGATGTGGATATTATTTAGAAAATAAATATAACATTGCGACATTTGTAAAGAATCTTTTATTCTTGTGATGTAAGTTTGCATCTATATAGTTTATGTTACTTAATGCAAATTTCATTCGAATACTAATATGTAGATCCTTAGGATGTTGGACAGGTGACAAGATGAACTTTATAGGATCATTTTTAGATGAACATGAATTTGGATCAAAGAAACTATATGATAAAATGTTGGGGATAATATCCACAAGATTGCTAATTGAATGATTTGAAGTATGTGACAATTGAAGTTTTTAAATTTTCTTGTTGTTTGCTCAGCGTCAGTTTTAAGATTTAAACTTATAGATAATGGTAGTTGAAGAGATGCAGTAAAAGAAGAAAGATTATCATGTTTGGGAGTGAAATAAGAGAGGAATCATGGTTAAATTTTGTGAAAATGAAGGGAACCTCTACAGAGACAGATACATTATATTCTTGTGGGAATTTTACTGTGAAAAGTTGAGGGAATTAATCTAATTCCTTAGCATTACGTTCTTGAGGAAGTTCTTTGAGAATTTGAGACATCGGATTTAACTTTTTGAATTAAGTTTTTGAAGAGATTTATTTATAGTTGGAGGTAAAAGATCTAATTGCTTAACTGTGAAAGGCTTAGAGATATTTAACTTTGATTTCGTGGGAAGCAACTTGAAGGACTTACCTTGAATTTTAAAAATATGTGTTATTTTGCATGCTATGGTAAGCTTGCATTTCTTGAAATCATGAGAAACCTAAAAGAATGGTACTGATGTTCATTAGAAAAACATCATACTAAACATGTATAAGGTAGTCATCCATTTAGATTAGAACAAGGCATCTTTTAGAAATCAAAAGGGTAGTGTCATCAATCTTAGGAATGTGGAATGGATGAGGATGAAACTCATGTAAAATTCATTCTAGCAATAATAATTATAGACACAACATTCAAAGAACCAGCGTTATTGTTAATAATTTTGCAAACTTTATTTCTACACTTCAAGAATGTATGAGATGGTATAGTTTAATATGAATTCCGTATGTCACTATTTTTTTTAAAACACATCCTACAACATTGACATGTATATCTCTCAATATAATTTGAGTTTGTAAAAATTTCATATGTTGGGAAAGCAGAAAAGTTTATGGGAACAATGATAAAGGAGAAAGTGTAATCTTAAAGAGCTATAAGAAGATTCAAATCAATTGAGGCATCAACAAATTATGCACAAAATAATTAAACTATAAATAAAATACAAGCATATGAATGAAAGAAAGCACAAGCATTTGAGTAATATGTGTATTCTTTAAGTAGTGTGTGCATAAATAAGGAAATATGAAGATGTAGAAAGATATGCACGAATAATTATATGAGTGGTGGAAATAATAAAGGATTGTACAAATATCTAATCAAGATTAAGTGAAGAATGTGATACTGTCCCTTAATACCAACAAGAACTCCTTTATCTTCTTGTATTGTGCAGTCTTTAAAACTTTTAGGTCCTTTTAGCAAGCTAGTTTTACCAATTTTGTAAGAGTTCTGGTCCTTTAAGTAAATTTAAAACTTTAGTGTCTTTTCAGAGTTTTTACAATTTTAGGAAAATGTTGGATTGAACTGTAAATTATCCAATGCAACCTTAATGCGATCACTTTCTTCACCCTAGTGTGAGACCTAAAGGGACAATAATGGCGCTATGTAGCAAGGTTGGGGATGTGGCGACGACATGATGGTAATTACGTATCCAACAACACGTGCTGGTGGCAGCTTCGATAGTGGATGGTGGCACAAGCTCGTGATGTTTTGGTGATGGGTCTATAAGTGTGCTGTCAGCGTTTGGTGGTGGTAACAGAATAAGTGGTGTTCGATGGTGGCGACTCATGCTACAGGATGGTGGCAAGGTGTGCAGCGGCGGTGACTCCTTGTTCTTTGTTGTTCCTCCTTTTCTTTTGCAATGGAGGTGCAACGGTGGTTATTGAAGAGGGTTTGACATTGGTTACGTTGTTGGAGTGTATTGGTGGTCGCGAGTGAGAGGTGTTGTTCAACGTGGCTATGGGAATGATGGACAGCGACGACATGGGACGATGACAACACAAGCATTGACAGGGAGTGTAGTTACGTGGAGTGGGAGGGTAGTGATAGCACGGGATTGAAGGTTTCGGAGATGGCAGTAGCATGAACACGAAGGGTTTGAATGATAAGGTTGCAACGGTGAGGGGGTGTTGTTGATGGTTATTGTTGGAGAGGCATGTTGGTGCTGTGAGGTGTGCGGTGGTGGTGTTAATGGAAAGAGGTTGATGGTAGGATGGCTTTAGGCTTTCGCTTTTAGGTTGTCTATGCGCACAATGGATTGAGATTTGCTTTGGTACCGAATTGATAAGTGATCAATACAAAAAACATAAAGATAATGGAATCGAACTACAATCCGATTTTCATGTAATTGGAACTCTAATCTCATTCATAACTAATACTTAATGTTAGCAACTAGAAAATAATATCATTAATAATTGTCAATAAACACATGGTCCCTCTCCTAAAATAAGAGAAACACATAACATATGAAAAGACTAAAATATTCTTAAAATATCTCAAGATAATATCGTAAGATATAATATTCTTAGAATATCTCAAGATAATACATAAAATAATATCATAAGATAAAATACATCCTATGATATATAATACTCTAAAATATCTCAAGATAATACATAAAATAATATCCAAAGATAAAATAAATCCTCAGATAAAATAACTAGTTATCTAAATACTGTCTAACTAATTATCTCAGGATAATCCTCATCATTAGGCAAACACAGCATATATTTAATGGTACAGTATTTTAAGAGATTAGCATTTGCATTGCATTTTAGGGTGGCAAGATGTTGAAGATGATGCGTGCCTTTCATTTTCATGGTAACAGCCTGCATCACGGTTTGTAACATTTCAAGAAATTTTGGGACACTACAGCCCATTTGTGTTGCCTACTGCATGAGTCAGCACCAAATTGTTGTTCTCAGGCATGTATGCCTTCTGATAGCGTGAAGAGCAAATTACAGCTCATTCTGTATCTGGCAAATAGTGTTGAGCTGCAAAGCTGTCACTGTTCAATAATTTTCTTAAATGCCCTTTTACGGTTAGTAATGATCTACCTCAGCAGTTGCTTCAATGTTTTGTATTCCATCTGATTCTGGGTTGAGCCATAGAAGGCAAGAAGTGTTCTTCAATGTTTATATCAAGCAGTTATGCCTTCTGATGGTATGGGTAGCTGAATACATCTCCTTCTGCATCTGGCAAACAGGGTTGAGCTATGATATGGTCGATGTGCATTCATTTTCTCTGTGTCCTTGTATATTCGGTAATGTTCCTCAGCATGATATCTGAGTTGAGTCACAGAAGGCAAGCAGTGTTCTGCTGATGAACGCCGTTGCTGCTTTTGGAGCACATATACTTTATTGTCTTATACAATCAATCAGGCATTCTCCATAGCAATTCATTTGCTATCCCAAAATCTGTATTACCCTAGTTGAACCAAAAATGGCAAGCAACATTCTACCAGTGAAGGCTGTCCGGTTGTGATTTTTAGCGGATATACTTTAAAACTTTATGTCATCTGTTATTGGCCATAAAATTCATTTAATATCCCAAAATTTGGTGCTGCTAATATTAATGAGAATTTGATGTCAACCTCTAAATATTTCAAGACTTACTGCTACCTGCTAGACGTTAGACAAAGCAACTGCATAAAAGAGGTACATGTGACAACTTCCAACGGATAAGTCTTTAGGACCACTTGCGTTATGTTAAGTATGAAATTTCTTGGTCATTGATTTGGGTGTGTAACAAGTCCCAAGGGATGATTCACTTGGTGGGATGATCCACATCTAAGTTGTGAAATTTCCTAGGCAATGAACAAATTTATATGAAGAAGGAAACAAAAAGCGTGATTTACAGTTTGTGTTGCAGATTTTAAAGTAGGTGCATTTTGTCGACAGTCACAATATAATTTGTTCCAGTCCTTTTTTTTTTTACAAAAAACGTGTCATTTGTTTGCATGGACTTCTGCTTTATGAATCTCAAGATTATATGAATTTTGACATATAGAGACTACATATCTCATTGGTCAAATCCATTGGTTTTAATTTTTCATATGGTGATCGGATAATGAGAAAACAAAAACATAGGCCTCAAATTGCATTTTGAAGTTTGACCTCATCAATCTAATTCCTTGCATTATAAAATTTTGTTATAAAATCTTTATTTAAGAAAGTATACGTGATTGATTAGTCAATGGAATTTCCAGTTTCAAACATATATAGGATCACAAACAGGATTAATAGATTGATCTTCTCCAAATGTGTCGTTGGAGAACAGGTGTTCATGCAGTTTTTAACTCAAATCAAGATTTTCCTTAAAATGAACTTAATCAGGCTTTTGAACATTTACATCCATTGATTTTATTGCTTATTATTTTTTGTCTTCTTAAACATCCTTAATACATCTATTGCACACCATATTTTGATTCACATAAACATGGAATAATCATCGTTTTGCTTTCTATGTAGATTGATTTGAAATTTGGTTCTTACTTACAGGGAGGAGAAATCAGAGATAGATGTATCTGGTGGATTTTATGTACTGTTTGGATCAGGTAAATGTCTGGCCATGACATTGTATGGAAGCTTGTGTGGTTGTGCCTACTACAAAGCATCTAGTTTTTCCTAATTCGGCTTGTTTCTTTATAGACAAAGGAAAATATTACGTCTCTTTTTAGATATAGAATAAGAAAAGTAGAAATAAGTGGAAAGTGGTATTGGTATTTTAGTATTGCTATTTAGTTTTGAAGTAGTTTTCTTTTAAAGGTGAAGAAATGTGTATAAAGAGATATTCTAATTTAGATGAAGAGTAAAATAAATATCAGAATAAGTATTGAAATAAGTAGAAAAATATGTAGATTAATAATAATCAACTTAATTATTAAGATATATATCTAGTTTAAAATATGTATATATCATGTTATATATGTATTAATTTTTAAACAAAAAATAAACATATCGTATACATACAAGTATCAGAATAACTTTATTCCATATTTCCTGCGGAATAGTTATTCTAGAATAAGTAAATCAGAATAAGAATTACTATTTCACTTTTATTTCACTTTTTGACTTACTAAATGGAATTATAACTCCAATTCTGTTTTTATTCTTGGTTTTATCTAAGTTCCATACAAGAGCTACAAGTTTTGACAAAAACAATTAGGTTTATGTGTTTTTGCAAACCATTAGCACGAGTTCTTAGATGCGACTACTGAATCCTTTATACCGTACTTATTGTTTTCATGTTTTGTGTCATATGTGTTCATGAATCAGGACTCTGTTTGTCATTCATTCTTGCAATTTATGTTTTGCAATCTTCTCAAGAAAAGTTAGCACGGTACGCTGTTTCATTTTCATTTTCAATTTAGCATTTATTCTTCGTGTATCTCTTTCAATTACTAGTATTTAGTTGTAATTGGAAAATTCTATCTGATCACTAAATTTTTACTGTTAAAAACAACTTGAATTTGATTAGTTAACATTTGCATGTCCTTAAATTGAGGTGCGAAGTATAAACAAGCATAAGCTTATTTTCAGGTTTGTGAGAGAGACTGTTGCAGAAAGCAGCGTCCCTGGGGTAGGAGTGGCTAAAGTTGAGTGAATCGTGGAATTACAGCTAGTAGTGAAACTTTGAGAGGCTGATTTTCTATGAGAATTTGATTAAAATTGTTGTGATACGGTCAAAAGAATGACTAAAAGCTATTGGCGGGCGCCAAGTTTTTAAGATACTCTCAGTTCTTTCTGGTATCTCTTGGCATTTTTGTTTAAATTGAAATTATCTTTTTCTCAGGATATTGGAAGGTCTCTGGCAGTCTGATATCAATGGTTTTAAGTTCTTAACATTAGATGTAAACCCATACAAGGTGAAAGTTTTATGTAAGCTTGAGAAGAATGCATATTTTCAAGTGAAGATCAAATTTGCTGATGGCTGTGAGACCAGAGGCTTGTTGTTTTGCTTTCATTGTCTAGATCCTGTTTGGAATCTCTTAAGTGTATAAGAGATATTTTGAGTTTTTTTTAGATGTTGATTTTTGAAAGTTTTTACAGAAGTTAGATTCTAAATTACTTTTAAAAATTTTATTTAATAAATAAAAGGTTCATTGGTAGAAAGATTCTCCAAATGGTTAAATTACATATGTATCTCTTCTAAGTCTTTCGCTCCTTTCTTCCCTTCCTCCTCATCTTGTGACTTTTAACGGTGCTCGGGTTTGGGCATGGTTAGTTGGAGCGGCTTGGTGTTGTTGTTGGGCTAATGGTGGGGTGGTTTTCCTTGTGGGTGTGAAGTTTTGACTCTTCCAAGGGAGAAAGTGGGTGTTTTTGATATTTAGGGAGTCTGAGCCTTTGCTATTTCCTATTGGCTTGGTGTTGCTTTGGTGGGTCGGGAGTCGAGGGTGGTTTGTCCGTTCAGGGGAGGAGGTTCCCTTTCGTTTTGTGGGGGGTTGGAGGGATGGGGGATCATCTTCTTGTGGAGGCCTTCTATCCTTTGTCATTCTCCTTTCTGTTCGAGGCTTTCATCTGGTGCATTGTTGCTTAGGGTGTCGTTCCTATTGTGATCGATGGGTGCTTTGAGAGTGTTTTTTTTATGTCCGATGGCCTATTCCTTGCAATAGGGTGGCACTAACCCTTTTGGGGGGAGGTGCTTTGTCGATGGATAGCAGTTCAAATCTTTCTAAAAGGTGGGTTCCAACGCTCGTTCATGGGTGACTGTGCTTCACGAATACATTAGTAGTGCGATGTGGTTGAAGAAGATGGAATACATATGAGAGAAGTCGTTTGTTAAAAATTAGAGTGATGGTAAATTTATAAATATTGATGGCATTTGAAAATAATTTATTAAAAATAATAAAACTAGTATTGTAATTATATACTCTATTTATTTAACTTCTATCAGAAATTTTCTCTAGTTAACTTCTATAAAATTATAAATTTACATATGATTTTTCTTATTCAGAAGTTGCTGCTTTTGTGAGAAGTGAGAGAGTTAGATTCTATTTAGAATTGTTTTTGTGATTTTTTATGATTTGTCAGAAGTTAACTACTCAGAAATTATCCAAAATTAATTTCAAATGGGACTCTACTTAAGTTCAATGTAGCCAGTGTTGAACTGTCGAGATTTCTCACGAAGGAAGTGCACTTCTCTCCAATTAAAGTTTTGGATAATTAATGAACATTGAACGTGTCCATGATGATGTCATAAAAGTTGTAATATATAACTTTCTGAGCAAAAGCTGAAAAATTATAATCATCGAAACAAGTTTTATAATCACAGAAAGATTCTAGCAAAAACTGTAGTTTCAAAAACGAAGTTACTACAAAAGCTTATGTCAAAGGTGGCCCTTCAAACGATTCTAGGTACCAAACATCAGAAGATATATAGTGACGTAAATGTAGGTTGAAGAATGTTATGTTCAGCAGTCTGCTCAAATATACAAGTTATATAATGAGTAATTTAATTATTATAATGGAATTAATAACATGACAGAGAGACGATGGCTTCAGATAGATTATAAATATGTTATTCCTTTTAATTGAAGGCATATGGCTTTATTCTATTGATAGTCATTATAACTCAATGGGTTTTGTTAGGCACCGACAGTTACTGGTAGAGACCTGGCGATCATTGGGAACTTCTCTGATCAAAATTCAGCAATCAACGATAACTCTTTAATGAAATTTGGTGATTATTGTTGACTTCAACAAGATTGTAGTAGTAATTATAAAAAAAGGAAAAAACCAAAACAAGCTTGTAGTAGTATTGTATGTGTAGGTAACTATTTGAGCATTTTACGTACTTGAATTTGCTTATTGTTGACAATGTCTCATTGTCACAGTGGCTGGGAGAACTTTAAACTCGCCACAGGTCCTAGGTTCGAATCCTGGAACATACATAAAATTCACCTAAACCGTTAACCAAAAAAATTTACTTATTGCTATTATCACTTAAACACAGATCTTGAATCCTCTTTGATTCAATGCCAATGCCAACATCGTTAACTAACAAATGAAAACAAGTCATGTCCATCAATGTGTATATATGAGTGGGTTCAATTCCTACATACAGGTTTAATTTTGCTAGTCAAGCTAAGCTAGTCCCAATCTTGACTGATTTTGGGTTCATTCAAGTTTTTGCCTTGTCTCATTCTCGAGTTTTTAAGTCATAGTAGGGATTGTTAGAAATATAACATTAATTTTGATGATTATTTACTTGTGCATATTTTCATAAAATATTTTAACTTGAAAAAGATATAAGTGTCTTATCATGAAATCACAAACGACATACCGACATCAAGAACGGCATACCGTTCCAGCAAAAATCAGAATGTAAATCGGAACTCCGCAAAAATCCAAGATGAACCAAAAACGGCATACCGTGGATCGAACGACATTCCATTTCAGGAAAAATCGGAAGAAGCAACGGCACTCCGTAACAGAAGCGAAAAAGAAAAGAATGCATG